>JAHHUM010002105.1:0-265861 GCA_036173005.1 Crenichthys baileyi | reverse complement strand
TTCTATTTTTAGGCTCAGTAAGCACTGAAAAATAACTGCTATCAGCAACAAAAAGTGGTAATTCACAAAATGTAACTTCAGTATTTTAGTCTCTTCTATTTGTAGTTTCTGTATAATGTGATAATTTTGTTGTATATTTTCTTGTCCTTTGTCCTCATCATTTCATCCACTGACTTGGTGCTTTGTTATTCTTGTTCTTTGATTCAATAGCAGAGCTCTCAACAGACTTTGGAGACAGACTGAATACATCCTCTGAAGTTTCTTTGTTGGTACCACTTTGTGCTCCCATATCACAGAGGAATTCACACTTGGTTTTAAATCCTCTTTAAAAGGCTCATATAGAGCATGGGTCCTGTGTATCCTGCTCTATATGCCTTTTATGTGCTTCAGTGCCACAGCTAACTCAAGCAAGTGGCTGATTTACACCCTGGAGAGAAAATTTTTTAAGTGTCTGAACTAAAAACTTTTCCTGCTAAAAAATGCACTGTATTAATTGTATAACAAGGCACTCCAGCACAGATCTATCATTAATATAAACTGTTTTCTGTAGTGAAGCTGGTTTTCCTTTTGACGAGTTTATTATTTAGCAATTATTCACATAATGAATAATGTAGATTAGTGATTTTCACATCTTCCAGAGCTACTGAATTTTGCACCAGGAGCAAGGATTTCTACAAAGTAATTTCAGTTCCTGGCTTACGCTGACTGTGTGTTGACATTTGTAGATTTACATGAAACAACATTTTACTGCAATAGTGGTAGCTTATGAATGGCCCGCACATACAAAGGTTTTTTGTTCAGGGAATGCGAGGTAAAAGGGGCCATGCTGGCATTCCGCCAAGGCTACAACCCAATCCCATAGTCCAGTCTGCCAGTGCTTCAAGCAATCAAATGTATTGTAACAGCCATTTTGGCCTGCTTTTCACCTCTTGTGGAACATTACAGCAGAGAAGAAGAGGACACATCTCCAAATTGTACACACAGGCAGGTTGCTGGGAGCCCAAGGGAAGATGTTGCTTTCTCAGGCTGTAATTCAAATGAAAAATGTAGTTATCACACTCTCAAAAAAAATCCTAGCACTGTATTCAGCTAAAAAGAGCCAGGAGGAATATGAAAAACCACAAGCAGCTGCTTATGGGATATATTACATATTTCTTAAGTTGCCAAAAAACAACTCGTCAAAAACACCTTGAGGCTTCAGAGCTTTAGTATGTTCAAAGTAAGCAGTCAGAGAACTCACAGATTTTATATTTGGTGTGCATGATTCCTTCTTCCTGCACTCACATGGTTGTTTTCTAACTCAAACCTAGGCCAAGGTTGAAATTATTGTACATAGTGGAACACTCAACAGCGCATTGCAATCTCTACAGAAAAACCCTTTCAGTTGCATCTTATGATGCTTATGATAGGCTGAAGAACATTCTGATAATTGGCCTTCTCACAACAAGGCTGAAACTGATGGAGGTGCAGAAACTTCCAATCTTTTAAAGGGAAACTGTACAACTTGTAAGCGAACATCCTAGTACAGATGCAATATCTATTATGGTAGCATTGAGCTTATATGGCTAAGAAAGCAGCAGTGAATGTGCTGAAAACTATGTCCTGAAAACTAAGATCACAGTAGGGCCATGCTTGCCTTGAGGGATAAACAAGGATTTCAAACTTTTCAAGATCCAGGAGCATTTGAATGGTCGGTTAGGTCCTGGCTCCATACGGCACTCCTAATTTAGTGACCTTATTATACAATTCTCTTGCCACTATTACCTTGCCTAAGCTATGTTTTATGTTTATGGGTAATGAGCAGATTAAGACACTAAGACTACTAAGCACTACAAGCTAAAGTTTTGAGTTTGTGAACCTGTTAATCACATCATGATGTCAATCTGAAAACATTAGTCTGTTAAAATCGGCGTGAAGCTCAAAGTGTTTCTGAATTCTTCCCAACCAGACCCTCAAGATTAAATTACCTCATTTATCATTTTCAAATAACACAGGCATTCTCCTTCCTGACCAGAGTATCATTTAATTAACAAAAACAATTGAGATTTATTATGAACCGGATCCACATGAATAAATCTTCTGTATAAACGGGATGCAATAATGGGAAATTCGTACAGCTCTAATTGATACAGAGGACAGTATTCCAAAATCTCGAAAGGCTCTAATGCTTACGAGTGTGTGTTATAACCTTAGAGCAGCTAAAAACTTTCATTAATATGGACAGCACAGCTTTAATTTGACACACGGGTGCAAGGGCTTTGCAAAGCAGTTTTAAGCTGAATATCTGTCAAACATACACTAAGGACTTTAGTAATCCCGTTTCTTTGTTGAATAAAGCATACTGCAATGTCAAATCATTCAGAGTGACTGTGGGTAAGCAAATTTTCATCCAGTTTTAATTTATGTGCTATTGGCTTTTAGAAAAGGAATGAATCAAAGTGCTGGCCTTCAGTAATTTTTAAACCAGCCCCTTTATCTTCACTTATGTATCGACTGAAAAAACCCCACTTGAGGTCTTTGCTTGCTTTCATCCAAGCATGAACACTCGATTTGCATCTTCATGTGTGTCTGAAGCATTTTATGTGTTTTTATACATAACAGAAAAATGCAGAAAAGACTTACTTTAACATATGAGTTTATATAGGTAAAATAAAATTTTTCTGCTGTGGGAAAAAAAGTGAAACAAAATTCGACACCGGCCATCTGTAAGTCTGCAGGTTTCACTTGTCATCATTTTGCTGAACAGCCTGAACAGATAACAACCCTGGGAATACTAAGCACACACAGGTGTATAGCGGACCAACAGCTCTGATACAGTGGAACAAGTCCATTTACCATTTTATGTTATAAGTGTCACACATAGGGAGGATGGTAAGAAAGGTAAAGAAAATTGTGGAGGCTGTGATATAAATAAAATGTATTAGTTAATCCTGCCTAGTTGCAAGTTTGTCCCCCCTTGGGCTTTAGATCTACATTATTGCTTTGTGGCATGGATTTAACAAGATTTTTTAAACATTCCTAATTGATTTTGGTAAATGGTAAATGGCAAATGGCCTCAACTTTGTTTGACGGTACAAAAGTTTGTTGTTTTGTACCATCCACCAGGCCCTTACTCTCAATTTTTAGATCAGTTTTCAGACCTTTTATCTGATTTAGTGTTAAATACAGATAAAGTTATTATAGTGGGGGATTTTAACATTAATGTTGACACTGAAAGCGATAGCCTAAAATATACCTTTTAATGCTATCTTTTGACTCAATTGGGTTTGCTCAAACTTAAAAAAACCTACCCCCTTTGTCTTCATTCTCTGGACCTTGTGCTGACATATGGCATTGAGTGTAAAGACATAACAATATTTTCTCTAACCCTGTCCTGTCTGACCATTTTTTAAAAACCTTTTGAGTTTTAATTTTAAACCGGGGGTACTCCACACCTGAAAGAAAATGTTCCTTTATAGTAGATCATTATTAGACGATGCCGTTACAACCTTTTAAAGAATCTTTTGCACTTTTAGTCTCCTCATTATCACAAAAAAGCACAGTGGGAGGGCAATAATTTTTTGTTTCTGCCCCCTTAAAAAAATTTGATTCTCTTGTTCATAGTGTTACTTCATCATTGCGTGGTGCATTAGACAATGCAGCCCCCTTGAAAAAGAAAAGGTAATTATTCATAGGAGGCAGGCTTCTTGGTTTAATTTAGGTACTTTTTTTAAAATTTTTGGTACTTGCTTATCCCAGTCCAGAATCGTGGAGGAGAGCATTTTCCCACAGTTACCGGGTGAAAACCAGAATAGACCTTGAACAGGTTGCCAGTTCTTTAAAGGGCTCTTTAATTCAGAGCTGCGTACTTTAAAGCACAACCTTAGAAAATTGGAGAGAAAATGGCGCTCTACACAACTAGAGGATTCCTACTTAATCTGGAAAAATAGCCTATTGTTGTATAAAAGACACTTCGCCAAGACAGAACAGCTTATTTCTCATTATTAATAGAAGAGAACAAGAATAAAAATCCTAGGTTTCTCTTTAAAAGTACAGTTTTTTAAACTTAAACCCCAGAGTCATAGCTCTGTCGAGCCACTTTTTTTTCCCTTAGCGCTTAGCAGTCATGAAATTTTTGGGGATTCTTCTTAAATAAAATTGATTCTATTAAAAAATAAATCTTTGACATACTCCCGAAGATGATTACTTCATCCTCAGCAAGGAAAACAACATTGGAAAAAACTGTAGAACCTGATCTGTGTTTTGGCCTGTTTTGATCCTGTGGAGCTTCCTGATTTTAAAAAATATTAGCTTCATCTAAACCTTCAACTTGTATGTTAGACCCAAACCCCAAACCCAAATTATTTAAAAAAGGTTTTTTCCCTCTGATTACCCCCCTTTTTTAGATATGATTAATCTATCTTTAGTAAATGGATATGTACCACAGGTTTTTTTAAAGGGGTAGCTGTAATTAAACCTTTACCTAAGAAACCTTCGCTTGATCAAGATGAATGAAAAAATTACAGTCCTATATCCAATCTTCCACTCTTATCTAAAAATTTTTTGAGAAAATAGTTGCTAATCAAAATGTGTGAGCATTTACACAGCAATGACGGTTTTGAAGAGAAAATTTCAGTCAAAAGGGTTTTTCCAAAAAAAAAAAAAGAGCTCATCACAGCACAAAAAAAATGAAAAACCGCTGCTGAAAAAAAGTCACTTTAAAAAAAATTCTTCTAGCCCCCCCCCCCAGATAAATTTTTGGACTTTTTTTTGTACTTGTCCTGTTTAGATCTCAGTGCTGCATTTTTATACAGTCGATCACAATATTCTCTTAGAAAGGCTGGGAATATGCTGTAGGGGGGGGTCAGGGGAAAAAGCGCTAGGCTGGTTTTAAATCCTTTTTTGTCTGACAGATTCCATTTTTTCATGTAAAAGAAAAAATCATCTTTAAACTCCGGGTTTTAATTGTGGAGTACCACAGGGTTTCAGTACTTGGGCCAATTCTCTTTTACTATATATATGCTTCCCAATAGGTAAAATTATCAGGCAGCATAAAATAAATTTTTACTGTTTTACGCTGATGATACTCAGCTTACTTTTTCCATAAATCCTGATGAGCTCAACCAGTTAGATGGACTAAAAAGCATATCTGAAGACATAAAAAAGTGATGACCTTTAAAATTTTTTTGCTTCTAAATTCAGACAAGACAGAAGTTTTTCTCTTTGGGCCCAGTTTTTTAAAAAGGAAACTGGCTTAGTCAATCACTTAACCTGGATGGCATTTAAAATTACCTCCGGTAATAAAGTAAAAAAAACCCTTTGGTGTTTATTTTTGACTATGGAAAAATCATTTAAACCCATATTAAAAAGGTTTCTAGGGAAATCCCTTCCCTTTTATCTCCGGAACATTGCCAAAATTAGAAAAAAATCCTGTCCCGGGTGACGCTGAAAAAACTAAATCATGCATTTGTTACTTCAAGGCGGACCCATTGTAAATTTTTTTATTATCAGGATGCCCCCAAAATGCAGTTAAAAGCCTTCAGCTGATTCAAAATGCTGCAGCAAGAGTTTTTTTTATGAAAATTAAAAAGAGAGATCATATTTTCCCCTACTTTAGCTTCCCTTCATTGGCTCCCTGTTAAATCCAGAATATAATTTAAAATTCTCCTCCTCACATATAAAGCCCTTAATGATCTAGCGCCATCATACATCAGAGATCTGGTTGTTCCATACGTTCCTAACAGAGAACTTCGTTCTCAGACTGCAGGTTTACTGGTGGTTCCTAGAGTCTCTAGAAGTAGAATGGGAGGCAGATCCTTTAGTTATCAGGCTCCCCTCCTGTGGAACCAGCTCCCAGTTTTAGTCCGTAAGGCAGACACCCTATCTACTTTTAAGGCTAGGCTTAAAACTTTCCTTTTTGATAAAGCTTATAGTTAGAGTGGCTTATGCTTAGGGAGGGAGCCTTCCTCCCTGTTGGATGGAGTAAGGGGGAGTCAGGTTTAGCCTAAACCGGCTCAGTTATGGTTGAGGTGCAAACACACCCTCCATTTCTGCTCCCTGTATGACCCCTTCTCTTTTCCAATGGTTATAATCAGTCTGACAGAGAGAGGTATCCCAATCCTTGTGATTTTTAGTATAACAATGACCATCAGTGGGACCCATTGTGGGGTGCCTTGAGACGACATTGTTGAAAATAAGCGCCATTTAACTAAATAATCTGAACTGAAACGTTCTGCGTAGTTATGCTGCTATAGGCTTACGCTGCTGGAGGACATAATGACCACTTTCACCCTCTTCGCTACATTCTCGCACTACTCTCCAATTTTGCATTATTTGCTGTTATTTCAGCTTTTAACTTTGTTCTCTCTCTTTTCTCTTCCTAGAAGCTACACCTGGTCTGACTCTGTGTCTACCTGTGACAACTTTCTGGAAAGGGGCATCGTCCAAGCTTCTGCTGGCAACAACTTAATGCTCACCCTCTACAGATGATCCATTTGGCCCTGTCTTTTAGTGTTTAACCCTTTCTCTCTCCTAGACATGGCGATTGACTGAGCTTTTACTGTACTAATTATATGTGCTCTCATTCAGACTCTAACCTTGAAAACTGGCTCAGAGTTTATCTGTTCTTTTTTTCTAGGTGAAACGACTAAAGGAGCTACATTCATTAAGATTTACTTTTCCTTCCCATAGAAAGGACTCCTGGATCAGTGCTTCTTTGTTCTCTTTTTGTCTCTGCTCTGTTCTCTCTATTGCCAGTCGGTCGTGATAGATGGCCGCTCACACTGAGCCTGGTTCTGCTGGAGGTTTCTTCCTGTTAAAAGGGAGTTTTTCCTCTCCACTGTGGCTACATGCATGCTCAGTATGAGGGAATTGCTGCAAAGTCAACGCAGTGACTGTCCACTGTCTCTACATGCTCATCCGGGAGGAGGGAATGCTGCAAGTCACTGACTGGATGCAATCTGCTGGGTTTCCTTAGACAGAAAAACTTTTTATCCAATTTGAATAAATAAGTAACTCTGACTGCACTGTTCAATGGTTAGGACTAATTGGAATGTATGTACCTGAGTTTTGTGAAGTGCCTGAAGACAACATGTGTTGTGAATTGGCGCTATATAAATAAAACTGAATTCTAACTTGTATAGCGCTTTATCAAGTCCCCAGAGACCCCAAGGCGCTTCACAGTACACTCAGTCAAATTAACCATTCATGCACACATGCACACTTTCACATGCTATCATGCTGGAGATTTTGGTCCATCTCCACACGATAGCATCATACATTTGCAGCAAATTTGTCGGCTGCACATGTGATGTTGCAAATCTTCCACACCGCCACATGCCAGAGGAGCTCTATTGGATTGAGATCTAGTGACTGGAGGCCACTGGAGTAAACGTAATTCATTGTCATTTTCAAGTTACCAGTTTGAGGAGCTTTGTCAGAGGGTGCATCATCCTGCTGAAAGAAGCAATGAGAAGATAGGTACACAAAAAAATGGACAATTTTGGAAAACAATCAGGTAGATGCTGGCATTTGAACCATGCTCAACTGGTACAAAGGAGCCCACACTATTAGACCCTCACTGCAAGCCTATACTCTTGCTATAAGGTAGGATCAATTTATCCTTTAATTAACTTTTTGCTCAAATTTAGGCAATGTTTATCAGATTTGTCATGACCAATTTTGGTGGCCCAGTGCCTCAAGATATTGTTTTTTATTGAGGAATTTTATCCGGTGTGGGGTTCTGCTGCTATAGTCTATCTGCTCCAAGATATGTCATTTTGTGCATTCGGAGGTGGTATTCTTCATACTTTAAAGGTAAAAATGTCCATTTTTAGCTCCTGTTTCATTTCTGTCTCGAACCAGTCTGCCTACTCTCCTCTGAAGTCTGACATCAACAAGGCATTTTCTTTCACACAACTGCCACTTTTTGGGCAATTTCTAAGCATATTTTCTGTGAACCTGCGAATTGGTCATGTGTGAAAATCCCAGTTTCAGATCAGCAGTTTCTGAAATACTCAGACCAGCCCATCTGGCACAAACAACCATAGTCCCTTAAAAGTTTCTTAAGTCCCCTTCCTCCTGATTCTGAAGATCACTTTGAACCTCAGCAAGTCGTCTTTACCACGTTTAGATGCTTAAATTCAATAAGTTCCTGCCATGTGATTGGCTGATTCACTACTTGTCTTTGCATTTTTTCTGATTATAGCATTTCCAAATCTTGTTTTTTTCTAATATTAACCCTTTATGTCTGTATACAACAAAGCCCAGTTGCTCCGATCACATCTAAATCTGTTCAGCTTGTGCATCCTATATCAAAGGAGAGACAACAATATCTAACATTGCTGGAATTACAAAAGATGGAATGTGCAATATTTCCAGGCACAATTAGATCCTTATATGACTTTTCTGGCTCCAATTAGATTTCTCAGGGAAATGGGGTCAATTTATTTAATCCATGACATATCAGTATAACTGGCAATTAAGAGAATGAAATGTTTAGAGTGACCGAAGATTATCTTGTGATACACTTGGCGAGTCTCTAATCACAAAATGGTCTGGCGTAGTATATAAGACAGAATGACAAATTTAGCTCTCTCTCTCTCTCGCATCAGTCACATAATTACCTTTTATCAATATTCCTTATTTTTAATGGCTTAGCGCAAAACAATATGTATGAATATTTCCTTCAATAACGAAAAGGCCACAGTTACACAAAATGGATTAGCTGCTTTGTAGAAGTACTGATGTTTTACTAACTTTAAGGCATAAATGAAAGTTAATAAAAGTAATCTGGCATTAAACCCCCAATGTTGGCCACTGTGAGAGGTTCAATTTAACTTAATAACTGTAATCTAATAAAAAAGGCCTATTGATGGAAACAATTGTTAAGGATGAAGGGCATTAAATACTGCACATGTAGTGACTTTGCCACCAGCTACAGGAAGTTCATTACTAGTCGCTGTTGTTGTAGGTTTGCTATAATTAATGAGTTCACAACCTGTTTTATTGAGGTTGCTTTATCAGCAGTTGTGCTTTATTTTCTGCCTTTAGTTAATTAGTGAATTTGATACATTAGCCGACGAACCAAATAGCAGTCCAAAAGCTATCAAGTTGGAAACAAATTAAGGCAGAAAAATGAAGACATTAGAAAACATTCTGTGGGACTGAGCTGAAAGGGCTTTGTGGGGAAATGTGACTTAACTTCTAAGTTATACAACAGGAAGTTCTTGCATATTTTACTATTATTATTATTTTTAAACACACTGTCTTTCTCTCAAACAAATGCAGCTACCATGTTCAAAAGCCAAAACAAATTCACTTAGGAAGATGGTGCAAACAAAGCTGCCTCGAATTTTAATGAATTTCCTAATGAGATTTTATGATAATGTTTCAGCTTTGAACTGCAATCACAAAAAGAGGGCAGTACTGCATGTTGTTTGTTCTTGTCTTTAGGTTTGATCCTCTGCCCCTTCTTGTTTGGTTTAAGCTCACATTTTTATTTGTGTTTTGTCTGTTGGTGTAAGATCTTTGTTTGACAGAATAACAGGGTAAAAACTTGCTAATTGCATAACGGTTTGCTTTTTTACAAATGCATCACAATCAATTAGAGTATCCTCAAAAATGTAGTTATTTCAGTAAATCCATCAATTGTAACAAAGACTATAAAAGTTCCTTACAGCAGAAGTTTTTGTATTTTATTAATCTTTATTTTTAAGGCTTACATCTCATGAAAACCCAAAATTCAATTTCTCTTTCTTGAGGACTAAATAAGACTAATAAAATCATTCGTAATTCAGAAATGTTATGTTACAGCTATGCTATAGCCTACACAATCATGAAGAAGACTACTGAGTTGACAGTTGTCCAGTTGAACTGTCAATGACACCCTTCACAAGAAGCTAAACCACAAAATGGCATTGCTAAAGGAGCTGGCTGTTCACAGACAACTGGATCCAAGCGTTTTAATGGAAAGTTGAGTGGGAGGAGAAAGTGTGGTGGAAAAAGGGTGAGAAGCAGCAGGGTTCGCTTGGACTGTGAAGCAAAAGGGCTCACAAAGAGTGGCAAATGCTCTGAAGGAGTAATTTTTTAGAAAAATTATTGATGCCACTATTATTAATGCCACTTTCAGAAACAGAGTTGCTTAACAAAACACAGAAATGCACTCATCAAATCATATATTAAACAGACAGCCAAGGTTGCTATTCTGCCCTCACTGAAAGTTCCAGCATAGTTTGGCTAATAAGATAGACTCCATTTCAAGAAAAATGAAAATACTGAAACTGGAGCAAAATAGTTAGAACGTCTCGTAATAATAGACTTATCAAGCAAATACTAATATATAACATTACCAATGTTGGGACCATGGATTTCAACATTAAAACTCCGGTATACACTTTTCTGGAGTTGTCAAAATAAATTGCATTTAACAGACTTTCAGCACAACTTCAGAAGGGGGAAAGGGGGGTAACAGCAGACTTCCTATGATGCCACTGGCTGTATAAAAACACCCCCTTTCCAATGGCCCGATCTCTTCCATCCGGAACTCTGCTGAGAGGCTGGCCGGAGAGACAAGCGCGCTAATGTCTTTTGCTGGCAAAAAGACATAATCTCTTCAAACTGGATCCAAGAGTCTCATATGATCACCGATCATATGCAAAGATAAGTATAAGTGAATAACTGTTTGTGTACCCAGTATTCATTCAGAAAACGGGAATTAAGGTACACGCCTGGCTTGACTTTCTCTCCGAGGCCTGCTGAAGCAACGGTGTCCCAGAAAAGTCCCAGCAGAGACGCTGTCTCTACAACCCGAGTGAAGCGGTTTTCCTCGCCTGAGAGAAGGATGACGAGTAGCCACATCACCGGACACTGCAGTTTTGGCCAGCCGACAGAACGGGCCGCCCACCCACAGCTTCGTTAGGTTAGTCGAAGGCTAACCGCTTGTTGACTGTGGACGTTTCTTCAAATTTCCCCCCCCCTTGGGGCACTTTTTTCCTCACCACGGTTCATAGGGGTAAGGTTTTGGGCAGAAAACAGTTAGGATAAATGACCCAAAACTTTTTTCTTTTTAGAATTTTTGGTTTTGTTTGTGTGAAACTGCTATTTAGGCTAGCAGGCTATCTGCAGCACCCGTGGTCAGTTTGTGTTCGTGTTTGGGTTTTTTTCAAAGTTAAGAAAAACTTTTTTTTAAAAAGGGTGTTTTAAAAACACAGAAATTGCTCATAAGCCCGCCCGGTTTTCTTTTTTAACCCTTTTTTGACGGTTATTTTAAGTGTGTGTGTTTTGATTCGGGATGCTAAGCTATCATTTTCTTTTGTTACTTAACCTAACAGCCTGGGGCCCGTGCTTGCTGCTAAAGGTATTTACCCAGAACGGGTTTTTAGTTTTTCAATCCAGTAAATAATGTCCCTAACACCATTTTACTACATTTGATAACTAAGTAAAAACCATTAAGCCCCAATTTCTCCAGAAGATTTGGTTCCTTTCAAAGATATTTTTTTAAAAATAATTTACCTTACCTTTTAAATAATTTTCTTTAAATATTATTTCAATAAATAAAGGCAGCTAATGAGACCACCATTGAGAATTAGTCATCCAGAAGGTTGGTTTTATTCAGCAGATCATTTTTAAAAACTTTATTTTTAATTAAAAAATTTTATCTGATCTTTACATTGTGAACGGGTCTAACGTTTGCTGATTGCTGCCTAAGTTGGGTTTCCAAAGACTAACAAATTTTCTTTTTCCAGATTTTCAAGATAATCCTTGGTTCTCAAACATAAATAGCATGGCATGGTAATGTTGCATCACTCTTTTGGTCATGGTTTTCAATCATTTTTTGATCAACTTGTTTATATTGTACATAGCCCATTAGTTTCCCTTATTCTTAATTCTCTTTGATAGTTTAGTTGGATTTGTTTTAGTAGAGTAAAGAGTTTTTTGATGAAAAAGTTTGACTTTGAGTTGACTTATTTTTGTTAATAAATTTTTGATTTTAAGAAATTGTGTGAATTCATTCCATGTGTGTGCAGAGTTATGCTGTTCAATAATGTCAGAGCTGGGGTCACACCTTTCAACTTTTTTCCAAAACCATCGCCTAAGGGGTGGTATTCACAGGACAACCCTTAACAGACCGAAATATTATTTGATAAAATATTAATATTAAATATTAAATAATATTGTCAGATTAATAATCACAACACCAAGGTATTTAAATACTCACAGGCATGTATTTCAGATATTCTGGGGGAAGCAATAGTTGCTTTATATAACTGCTGTTTTGTAATTTCAGCACTATAACTTAGGTTGCAGGGCAAGCAGGCAGTTGTAGGGGGTTAAAACCCACAAGTGAAACAGCAGTGGGGGTGTAATCTAAAGGGGAAAGTATCATTGCATCATGTTAAAAAGTGTAAACTTGGCACATTTGACATGCACGTGTTGGGGAGGTCTCCGCTTAACCCACCTCTATTACAAGACTGAATGAAAATGTTGGCTTACTGATTGAAGAAGTGTTTGAAACATGAGAGAAAGTGTATTTAACAGACTAATGTGTGGAATCTTCTTCTGCAGATTAAAAAAAAGCTTGTATCAGACTAAAAACATTCTCTGGAGTGACATATTGGTCTGTGCACTTTTTTAGTTTTTCCCTGCAAATATTCTGAATGTTTTTAAGGATTTTATTTCAAAGCTAAAGGTAGTAATCTTGAACAACTGACAGTGACGAAACTATGCTGCTTCACCTTTAAGAGCCACCAGACTCAGAAGCACCGGGAACAAGCTATGACTGTCGGTTACTTAATTTTAACCCACTCTTGAACCACAGACAGCATCAGAAGTGTCCTACCTAGACTAAAGAGGAAAAGGATTGCACAGTGGTACAACAACGTATTTCGAAATAAAGGTACATTTTGCATTTTATTTGCAAATCAATGTCCCAGAATCTGGAGGAACAGTGGGGAGATTCAGAATCCAAGTTGCTTGAAGTCCAGTGTGAAGAATTCACAGTCAGTGATTATTTGGGGAGCCATGTCATCTGCTGGTACTGGTCCATTGTGTTTTATCACATTTAAAGTCAGTGAAGTCGTCAACTGGGTAACTTTAGAGTCTTTCTCCCCTCTGCTGACAAGCTTTTTGCCTGATTTCATTTTCCAGCAGGACTATATATGCTAATATAGCTCTGCCCATGCCACTTGTCCATAATACTACACCCAAGCAGGCTCATTGTGCTGCCAGGACCACTTATAAGAGCCCTGCCTCATGTGTAGCTCCTCCACCTCCTCCCTCTCTTCTGCCTATGAGCCAATGCAAATTACAGTAACAACTTGGACGTGAGCATAATCTCAAGTGGTGCAATCTGGGCTCCACTGCAAGGCATGCAGGCAGATGGAAGCAGAGACTCTTTAGGGGCTCCCACTCTTTCTGCAGAATGGTAGACAATGAGGAACTGGGGCTCATAACCACCTATCTGCTACTATCATGCGGTCTGCTCCCATATGCTGTATACGCTGGTAAATGATATGAAAGGAAGAGGGACCCTGTCAAGGCGTCGCTCAGAGAAATGCACAGATGGACACAGATACTATCAGTGTTACATCATGAGCCACTTATAGTGCACAGCAGAGGGTAGAAACCTGAGGAAGGATGTCCAAATGTTCACATTTATGTTAAAAGTGAGTACACTCCATTTGTATTTTTGTGCCTTTATGTAGTAAGGAAATGGAACGAAGCAGTAGAAGCTTCTCCCTTGAGATATGCTGCATAATTATGAATCATACTTGGAAAAAAAGGAAAGCCTGTTGTGTTCATATGGCAGATTATTTCCAGTTTTAAAGGAGTTAACTTTGTTTTACATACATATTTCATTAATACAAACTGATAAGCCATTTCCAGAAAATAGCATACAGACGCAGAAAATGTGTTGGCACTCCTGATAAAAATGCGTCAGAAGCTTTAAAATAAATTTATTTTTTCAGCAGCAGCATTTGCCACACAATTTTTTTTTTGAAAGACCCAACCTTTAATTACGTTTATTCATGCAGATGGGAAAGAAATCCCAAGTTAAGAAATCATTGTTTTTTAACAAAATCACGGTGACCACAGTTTGCCAATACCATAGCACTTAATGTTTTATAAGATTTCCAAGAGTGGAGAGATAACTGACAGTTTCTCTTTATACAATTTCTCAACCTTGATCAGATCAGTGGTCTCAAACTCCAGTTCTCAAGGGCTCGTGTGCTCAGGTCCGCCGACTAGGCAGGGGACAAATTAATCTGTTGTCCTGGGCCCAGGATAGGGAAGGGGGGCCCAGCCTGCAGGGATGTGGATGAGCACCAGTTCCCTAGAGAGCCTGCACAGATTAAGCAGGCATGGATGGATGGATGGATGGATGGATGGATGGATGGATGGATGGACGGACAGATGGATAGATGGATGGATGGGGCCTGCAGATTTTATTAAAATGTCTTGGTATTTTATAAAGTTCTCTAGGCCTTTGGAAGAGAAAAGAGGCCCACAGATCGTCCACTGCGCTCAACAAGTGGTAATGAAGAGATTTTCCACATATACAACCTTTATTTAATGCCAAACCCACCTGAGCTACTTGTTGCTGAAAATCTTAACCCAAACGCAAGGTTCCACTTAAAGTCCAAGTAGCTTTAAGCAAACTCCAGATGTTTAGATTTGGGATGGCAGAACATCCTTATCAGACGACTGGTTGGCATAAATAGTATCTAATGTTAATTGAACGTAGTGACTTAAAGATGGCACTTTTTGCTGCAGTTCGCTATCAGTGAACAGATTTTTGCTAAGAGATTGGTAGGGTTAAAGAACAATGTGCTACTGGTAAGTAGTTTATAAAATTATTATTATTTCTTAGTATAGGATTTATTTTTACATTGAATAAATACACTCAAATTACAGGTTGGATTTTTCAAAAATCTTCAGTGTAAGAGATTTAGAATTTATTTTGAGGCTTATTACACATCTTTACCAGGGTTGCAAACAAATTTGCCTGCATCTGAATCTCAGTGAGGCTTTCACCCGAAAACCCCCCAAGACGCACTTGAGCATGCTTCTGTCTACTCTCCTGAACTTCTACCACCGAGTCTAATTTGAGCGGCTACTGCCGGGTCTGGGAGGCGAGACTCTCTCCTGCTCTGCAATTTGTGATGCCCCACCGATTTCTGCAGAGGCGAATAAAAGGAAATGTATAAAAGTGAGCTTAAGGTTTGCCTGTTTTTGCATTCAAGCCATGCAGTGCAAGTTTAAATCAAATTGTAATCCACCTTCTATTTAAAATGAATAAACAGCAGGGTTTGGGCATGTCTACGTGGATCACATATTCTTTGTTTTCCTGCTCTAGGATGGAGGCTTGTTTTGCTCTCAAACATTTAATGTGCTATTCTTGGGCATGAACATAAATGGATTTTTAAACTCAGTTATGGGGCCTTGTAACTAATGAGGATACTTATGGGATAAAGTTGCACTTCCATGAGTCATTAGGCAGGGCTTTGAGTTTTTAATGTGCAAACCAGAGTGCTCAAAGACAAACACATGTGCAGAGAGGATCAAACAATGCCCCCTCTCTCCTGTGTGTGCCCACATATGACAAATATTGCAAAAGAATAGGATGTTCGAGGAAATCAATAAGACTGTGAATCAGCTGCCTGTCAAGATATGGATGTTGAAGTGACTCAGTGTTCAATGTGTTTGCCAACCTTGAGAGCATCTGCATGAACAAAAAGATATTTGACTGAGAGGGAAAAGCAGAGAGCACTCCAAGACGGTGAGCACAACTCCCCTGGAGCTAGGAATCTGTTGGATCTGAGCTGTGCTTTGCGTGCATGCAGGTGTGTCTCATTTTACCAAATTTTCCATTTAGATTTTACAAAGAAGCTATTCTAAGAGGCAGTAAACGCCCGGGTCTGTCGTTTAATTTCTTTGGATGATTAGAGCCGCGGTAACAAGTATCAGGTGCAGAGATGATATCTTCTTCTAAAGGCTCGAGAATATCCCTGAGCTTTCACTCCACACCCCTTGTCACTGATCTCAGTACTTGGTATTCCAGGAAAGACTTGACTGCAAGATTCAGATTTGACAATAGAAGCAGACCCCAAGACACGAGACAGGGGTGGGAAGGAGAAGATGGATGCGCACTTAAATTTTAAGATAATACCTTGACCCCCATCCTTGCTCTACTCCCAATCTGTTATTAAAAATTATATTCAGAGCATGCGTACATCACACCGTTTCTCCAGTTTGTAGTACCATAAATGTGCAGAAGGAAAGATAAGCTGGTGAAGAAGCTGTTCACTGGCCCTCTTATTGCCCTCAAACTTAACAAGTAGAATTAAACAACACTTAAAGGAGCAGCTGGACAAATGCCCAAAGAGTACATATGTGCACACAAGCAGACGTGCCTTTTTCTTTCAGGAAAGGATGAATTTAATTTGTCAAAAAAAGATTCAATGATGGGAATTAATGTTTTTTTGGAATGCACAAACAGCAGGATGTCAAAATATGCAGAGTTATGTGGGGTGTTGTAGATGCTGCTCATTAGGCATACAATGAGGAGGAGGAGGAGGGGGAAGAGTAGTTATGTTCAATGCTGTTACACAAGCTGGGTAATTAGCTTTGCCTTGGCTTTCCCTTTGAACCAGAAGAGGACAAGTGGCAGCCATCACATTTTTCTGTTCTCAGTACTGTGCAATTTCAGCCTCTGGCCGCTTATACCACAGAGGTTCTAAACACAGAAGGTCAGAGTTAGAGAGAACATCACATCCTAATTCCTTACCAATTTCTCTAGGGGGAATCAGTCATACATTCACAAAAAATATGCACTCAGCAATGCAAAGTTCCTGGAAACAAGGTGGGACAGATGTAGCACCCTGGCATTGCAGAATTACAATTCCATGGTGCAAAACCTGGTCAGAGTATACCAGACAGGTGCTATCCAGGTAGTTTCTGTACTTCACATGCATACAATTACTATTAGTTGACTGTTCTCCGAAGAGACTGCGAGGATCATTAACTCTATTCTACTGTGCACAGCTTAATTTATGGTTTTATACTATACTGTACCATGTAGAATGTGGGGTATGTAGTGCTGCAGCTTTTTTTGCTACTTGCAGAGCATTTTATAGCCTATGTAAGATACAGTCGGTTACACAGCAATTTTAAGTGGGAGCTTATTATAACCACATATGGACTGGATCAGCTGAATTACCTAGTTTAGGTTTAATGATGTCAACAAAAAAAGCTTTTAAGTCATTTAACAGGGTGGATGTTGTGGTTATCGGTACAGTATTTTTTTAGGGTCGTAACAAGATCTCAGTGTTTAAAGTGAAGTCTGTCTATTGAAGCATTATCTACTTGCTGTTACCATGTTACTTCACCTTGTGAAATAAGTCTAAGCTATTATTATGGGCTACAGATGTGAAGATGAGTGATGTAAGCTTGATATCCTGTTGTGTATGTGTTTGAAATTTTCTTACTTTTAAGTGAGCCGAGGCAAAATAACCGGTTCTCTAAAAGGAGCCGGACACCCCTTCACTATTTCGGAGCTTCCAAACTAAGGGATATTTTAGTCTGGATTGCATTAAATAATCTGTAGTTTAAAAGAACTTAAAATAATTAGACTGAGCCAACCCTAACTGTTTAACTCTTCACTGATTACAGATTATTTAAAACACAGTTAAATGTTTGTGAAAATTTTCAATAAATAAAAAATGTAAAAAAAAATGTGATTCTTTGTTTTCCCTATTATACTGCTAGAATTTCATCTTCTCTGTTTAACCCAATATCATGTATTATCAGCTTTGATAACGTGCTTAGGAAAGGATGAAAAGGATGAAAACATTACATGTTTTGCCTTTCAATCTATATATAGAACCTTACACCACATATTGTTGGACATTGTTAGTTTGTTTGCAAGAAAATCCTTTAATCTTTACATGTTCAAAATCTCTCACAGTGGGATACAAATCTCTTGAAGCTGCCATCTATTACTGCAAATCAGGTTGCTGCCAAGTTGATATTACTGCATGAGCAGTTAGTACATCAAAATCCCAAAGATTTAGGGATTGTCTTGTTGCCGTTGAATAGCATCGCTTCCACTTTTGAGCTTTTGCATTATCCTCTTTCCCTGCTCTCATTATGCATAGAAGGGTAATGAGCTGTCATAAATCTCAGCACACTAAATATCACCTGCAGATTCTGTACAAACATATTGTGTATATATTTCATCATATACATTATATTACATCCACTCATCGTGAGTATGAATCTCCTAACTAATCAAGTGTCTACTTTTGATTTTTTAACATTTTTAGAGGAGATCATTCATTAACCAACTTCAATGGATTTTATAAACAATAATTTGGTTTGCAAGTTTGAATTTAAGGTCAATATCCAGCATGTACTCTCCCAATAACCACTGGAGATAGGCGCCAGCTCCCTCATGACCCTGCAAGGAAAAGCAGGTATAAACAATGCATGGATGGATGGATCTTCCTTAACAAGTTATACCCCCCAAAAAAACAACAGGTTTTGTAGCAACATTTGACTGCACTTCTTGTTAGAATTGCTAAAATTATATTAAATGATTTGGTTTTTTGTCATGGACCTTATTTTAATCATAGGCCACAAATTCTGATATCAGGGCTTTATATAAAATGCTTAAGGTTAGCATGATTTATCTATTCCAAAATCAGTTTTGATGTGTTTTTGGGAATCACAGTGGTCATTTTTGACCATAGTTCCAAGAGTTAAAAAACAACAACAATTAGCTATTTGGCAACAATGATAAAAGGCCTACCACCAAATTTTTTAACTTCAAAATAATCTGATTATTAAGCAAAGCAATTATATATTGAGGCTCTGTGTCTAACTTTGACATTGTGTGGAAAAATTCTAACATAAAATCATATGTGCACAACCAATTCTTTTATTTTTTAATTCACTGAAGCTGTTTGTTGATTAATCATTCAATCTTCATCTCATTCGATCTTCTTTATGTGCACACACATTCACACACATAGGACGATTAAAAATAATGTACTGTAGGCTCCATTTTTATATAGTATTTAAAATGTTATTGCATTGTCTATGTTATATAGTATTGATGAAAGGCTGAAAATATGGGTTGTTGTTGTTTTTATGTTAAGGTAATTGAACAATGGAATTTCCCCTTGGGCACGAATAAAGATTTATTCTATTTTATTCTATTCAGAAAAGAATAGTTGAAATAAATCAATAAAAAACAAAAACTGACATGACATTCCTGCCCGTAATAAGTATATGTAAAGTTCTTACTGGACACAGATATTTTTTAATACCATGAAGGGTAACTCAGCATGTTTTACAGACAAATAAAAAGAAAACCAAGCTATGTATCCTCTCCATAAATAACCATTTATTGTACTGTGAGCAAAAAACATTATGAACAAATCAACAACTTTAATAAGCCAGATGTACTTCACTTACCTTCTTTATGCACGTCACCGTAATGTTTGCATTCCAAAATATTGGCATATATTCATTGTGCATCTTTTCTCACACAGCCTTTCACACGTCTATTCATTTCCTTAATGTGCATTACAACAAATATCTTCTGTCTCAACCTGCTGAGTATCACTTGACACCTGAGATAGATTCCTGAAACAATAATTTGACCCACTTCTTCTTGCACCTGTAGTTTTGTTTTACATTCTGTATTAAGTTGCTTTACTGCCCCACATAACCCTGCAACTTACATTTGCTGATGCATCATTGCTGCCACAGCCTTTTTAGCAGTCTTTGAGTTGCCAGAGCTCACTGTGGGTGTAAAACTGTAATATGCAGATATTTAGACAAACTTACCAAATATCAAGCCCTGGTCTCCATCACAGGGTTAGCATCAGCATTCTGGTTAGGCAGCTGTCAGAGAATCAGGGCATAGCCGAGGCCTTCAAAGCTTGTGAAAAATCTCCTAAAGGACAAAAAACACAGTAGTATGTGCTATTAGACTTCTGTGGTGTACATAAACACCACAGATTTGACCTTTTATCTCCAAGAACTGCTTTCCTTCAAAGCCATTCAAAAATGTCCTTGATAGATTTTTTTAGATTTACCCACCACAACATCTTATGCCACACAGATGCCATATCTTGATCTATAAAACATGTTTTAATGTCCTTGAAATATTACGCTGTTATTCTAATCTGAATGTCAATACACGTCAGTTTCTCTTGACTGATCGTTATTTAGCTTATTTAGAAATTCAGTAAGTGCTTAAAATATCCATGATGCCATAAATATGAATATTGAATAATGTGTTAAACCTCTGACCTTGGCTATTTATTCGAAATATATTCAAAATTTGAAACCTTGAATGTGAAAACAGCTAGAGTATTGAGAATGCATTTTATCTATAATCATAGTTTGTTGACGTTTTGGTCTCTCTCTAGTCCAAATGTGGTAGGAAAAAAAGAAAGTTGTCAATTTTCATTATTGGTTGTCTAATGTGACAAATTTCTTGTGCCATAAGATCTATTGTTATGGTACGACCGGCCTCTTGTGATGACATCTTTTAATTTTATTTGTTTTTTTTGTGTGGTTCTGCTTAAATAATTTAATCATTATACAATCCTTGATTTCAAATATTAACTAGTTCCCAGTGTTTTTCTTTTGATCCTTATTTAAACACCTACAGAGGCAGATTTTCTATATCCATTTGTGGATCTATTCTAATGAATGTTGTTGTTAATCTTGGTCTGTGATGCATATTTTGTTTTATGTGTGCATTGTTTGTGGGCCTGTTTTTAGTTAATTATGTATGTTGGTTGATTAAATCATATTGAAAGTTACTGATTCCTAAACTTAATAATTAGTAGTAATGGAGAGTAGGAATAAATAATAGGAAACTTCTTCCTAGTTCTGTGATCGTTTCATATCATTTGTTAATTATATTATATTACAAGTTTTAAATAATCTGTCCATAGTTAACTGTAATTATTTCACTGGAATAAAATCAATCTGCACAGAAAACTCTCTGCTTTCTTAAATGTTAGATAAAATATGTTCAATAAGAAGGAAACAATTTATTTTAGACAGTTTTTTGTATGAGTTTCATTTATTGATGCATAGCACCACACTTGCTTCAAATAAAGTGTGAAGGTGCATGTAAACAAACCACCAATGAGAGGTTTTTCTAACTAAATCTGGTAGTCCTTACAACCTTCTTTCACACTATATTCAAGCAAACGATGCAAAATGTCTCAACACAACAGAGACCCTGTCATACATTCATAATCTTATTGACTGAGCTTGCTCCTTTTTCCACTTGGCAGCTTTGGGCACGATATGAACGCTGATCTGATTATGAAACAACAGGATAGGAAACATAAGCAGCAGCGGAGGAAGCAGAAAAACACAACCAAAGATACCACAGCTATGAATGTGTCCTGTCATTAATATTTCACTGCATCATTGTAGCTATATTAGAACAAAGTACAGAGGAGTGTGGTGAAAAATGTATTATTTTTTGATAAAGCATTGAAATTCATCTGTGCAAAAAGAACGGGTAAATCTTCTCCTCATGATGAGATTTGTGTAAAAAAAAATCTGTGATTAATGCCTCTGGATAATTGCTGCATCCTTTAATGTGAGGGTATTGCTGATACATACACACACTGATAAAAATGGGTGGGGATCTCTCAGAGTTGTTATTTTTGTGGCAGCATTCCTCCTTCCTTTCTTGCCTTTTATCACATCGAGAGGAAGGTGACTGCCAAAGTCGGTTTCTCACTTGTCCCAAAAAATCAAAACAATCTACGTGACATGTCATACCTCCACTTGCATCACAGTAGCACGGAATCCAAGAGAGATTACCAAATCTGTCGCATTTGTCTGCAGAGAGCCTTCATGCATGAAAATACAGAATTCTGCACTCAGGTTAAAGCGTTACTGTACATCAGTTTGTATTCCGAGTGAGACTCTGTAGCCTTGTCACCTTCTGTTATTCATCAGGTCGATGAAGTATTTATAATGTAAAGCCTTTGCTTTTCAACACATCATCCCAATCCACTTCCAATTCCACTTCATCTCGGGCTCGATATATGTCAGAGGGACGGAAATAAAAGAGATACAGTGAAAAGTGTGGGGGTTGATGGTGTTCAAAAAAGTTAGAGGTTCAACTTTCCAGGCAGCAAATCATCACCTCGGCAAGAATGAGAAGTCTGATGTGGGAAGATGCTAGTTCTGCTTTATCCTCTACATTTCTCCCCTCACTGTGTAAAACAATCCACTCTCTACGGCTCTACAGCCTCACCATTTGACCTCTCTGTCTTTCTTTTTCCTCGCAGGTATACGAAGCAAAATGATCTGCAGTGGCACACAGTTCTGCCCAAAGGACACACTCCATCAAGTCATTATCCATCAGAGTGATCCCTTCATATCTGTGCAAGACAAAGACAGTTGTTAGGAAAACAGTCATTCTCCTGTTCTGTCAGCTGTTACTCAACGTGCCAACAGGAGCGACTGAGACTTCCGTCTTTGGCTGTGTTCTGTCGCAGAGAACGACTGTGGGTGGCATCAAAAAAGAAAAGAAAGAAGCAGATCCATCAGGCCAGCTGGGCTAGAGGAACAATGAAAATATTTCTTTCAAAATAACTTCAACCCTGAAATTCCTCTTTACTTTCAATGTGTTTATTAAAAATAAGTGGTGCTAATAACGTTTTTATTGACTCTAATGCAGCCTCTGAAGGTAAATGTTCAGAAATGTGAATACAGTGAATGCAATAGTATTCTGTATTTATACTAACCTTTGCTAGGAAAAGTGCAAACATGGAAAAGGCAATAAAAGATAAATGTCTGAATCTTTTTTTATCTCAATAGTTTTGCTAAAATATGTATAATTAATTTCATAATTGTAGACTTACATTATAAATGGCAAACCAAGTTGAGCTTTTGAGAATTACGGTGTTATTAATTGTGCACTTGAGCTCATTCAGGGTGGGATGATGACATAATGTGTTGAATTTATTTTAAAAACAAATACTGAATGCAAATATTTGAATTTATTGTATTTTTTCTCTAATTCACACACTGTAAAAACATTACCTAAAGGCTCAAACACATACATAGATCTCCACTGATGTTTCAGTTAAGTGTATTAGCATGTCTTACATTGACAACACACCTGTTGTAGCAATAAACACGCTTCTGGCTTAATTCTGACTGATTATTTGGACGCTCTTCCTGGCAGAATTGGTAGTGTTTATTTAAACTCTAGTTCCGTGGCAAAGAGAAGCCACTTGAGCTTTGTCTGCATATTGTCTGTATTGGTGAGGTCAAGGCCATTCCAAAAACCTAAGGTTGGCTTCCTTTATCCGTTGTAAAAGATAAAGTTGAAATTTAAGTTAAATAACTAAGAGGTAATCATTATTCCATCTACTCTGTGCAAGCATCAACACCTATGGCAGTAAAATCGTCCAGTTGGCACTGTGATTTTTGATTTGAAAGCTTTGACTCCATACTTCTCCATTTAAACACACTTCTTGTCAGTGAGGACAAATAGCCCAGTCTTTGGAGCAGTAACAAATTTCAGATAACCCTACCCATATAGATTTTTGTGCAGTGGCTTCATTTTTGGTCAGCAGCATCTCAGTCCATGTTGATGTTAAACTGACTTCAGTGTAACCAAGGACACTGGTGTTCATGGAATGTCCATTTTATGATTGGCTTGAGCCTTGGTATCCTGGGTTGTTCCTGAACATCCTAACCTTTTATCTGAGGTCAGGTGGTGGAAACTTGGACATTAACACATATCAAAAGTAATTTTGAAATGGATAAAGCCATAAGGCCAAAACTAGGCTTTCGTCCTTTGTAATCCTGATTATAACTGTACTGAAAGTTCAAAACATTAAATTCAATTCCTTCAATCCCAGTCAAAATATGCAGCCAGTATAATTGCACAAGCTTGCTGTAAAAGTGTTTAGGAACTATTCAACTAAGGAATGTTTTACCAAATACTGTATTAATGGGGTATATTAACTATGTACAGGTACATCTCATTAAATTACAATATTGTGTAAAAGTGCAATATTGTTTGCCCGTCATTTCAGAAAGGGAAACGGTTATTTTATAGAGATTCATTCCCCATAGAGTAAAATATTTCAAGCTTATATCCTTGTAATTTTGATGATTATGGCTTATAGGTAAAGAAAGCTCAAAATTCAGTGTCTCATAAATTATCACATTAGACATTCAATATCACATTAGACTAATCAAGGAAGGATGTTTTGAGCACAAATGTCAGGCTTCTGAAAAGTATGTCTATTTCTATGCACTCAATACTTGGTTGGGCATCCTCTTGCATTTATTACTGCATCAATGCACCGTGGCATATAGACGATCAGCCTGTGGCACTGCGTAGGTGTAATTGAAGCCTAGATTCCTTTGACAGCTGCCTTCAGGTCATCTGCCTTGTTGGGTCTGGTGTCTCTTGTCTTCCTCATGACAGTAGTCCATATATTTTCTATGGTGGTCAGATCAGGGTAGTTGTCTGGCCAATCAATAACAGGAACACTTTGGTCATTAAACAAGCTTTTGGTACCTTTGGCAGTGTGTGCAGGTGCCAAGTCCTGCTGGAAAATAAAATTAGCATCACCATGCAGCTTGTCCGCAGAGGAAAACATGAAGTTTTCTAGAATTTCCTGGCAGATGGCTGCATTGACTGTGGACTTCAGAAAACACAGGGGGCCAAAACCAGCAGATGACATGGCACCCCAAACCATCACTGGCTGTGGAAGCTTTACACTGGACTTCAAGCAACGTGGATTCTTTGGACCTTGATTTCCAAATGAAATGCAGAATTTACTTTAATCTGAAAAAATGACTTTGGACCATTGAACAACAGTCCAGTTCCTTTTCTCCTTAGCCCAGGTAAGATGGTTCTGACATGGTCTCTGGTTCAGGAGGGGCTTGACACGAGGAATGTGACATTTGTAGCCCATGTCTAGTATTCCTCTGTGTGTGGTGGCTCTTGATGCACCGACTCCAGCCTTAGTCCACTCCTTGAGAAGCTCCCCCAAATTCTTGAATGGATTACACTTGAAAATCCTCTCATGGCTGCGAATCTCCCTGTTGCTGGTGCCCCATTTTCCTACCAAACTTCTTCCTTCCAGCCACTTTTCTGTTAATATGCTTGGATACAGAACTTTGTGAACAACCAGCCTCTTCAGCAATTACCTTTTGTTGGTTACCCTCCTAGTGAAGAGTGTTGATTACTGTCTTTTGGACATCTGTCAAGTCAGCAGTCTTCCCCATGATTTTGTAGCCTATGACCCAAACTAAGAGACCGTTTAAAGGCTCAGGAAACTTTTGCAGGGGTTTTGAGTTAATTAGCTTATGAGGGTGTGATGCCATGAGTGTTCAATAACTCTTAACTTAACTCTTTCACATTCAATATAATATATAAGTTTCACTTTCTGAGATGACAGGCAAGAAATATTGCAATTTTATGCAATATATACGAGATGTATTATGTATTGTATCCATATAATTTTGACAATGTGCAGATTAGAGAAAGTTCACAATAAATTCAAACTTGTGCATTCAAATCTTTTTTTTTGTTTGTTTATTCATTGAAATCGTTTGCTCAATAAGCATTTCACCCTGAAACAAATATTTTTGAAGCCCAAGATTAACATGGGATTCCTGCCTATAGGCTGGCGCAGGGCTAAATCACATGACCCCTTTACCGGGGAAACAGTCATAGATGGAGCCATCACAGGTTCGAGTCCTTGCCCGTTGACCTTTGCAGCATGATTTTCCCTCGCTCTTTCACCCCATTACCTGTTGGCCACTAGTGCCACATGATTAAAAAAAAGAGATTTCTGCCTATGAGTGAATGAAAACGTCTTATTGGGACTGTATCTGTTAATTCAATATGAAAAACAGCCCTTATGCTCTAATGTATGATTATCAAAGGGAATTAATTCACATCTGAGACAGTTCTTTTATGCTTTGTCTGCAAGATATCTAACAATCAGAGAAAAATTCAGGAGCTTACACCAATAGGAAGGTAAGAACCAGATTATTTTAATAAATCACATACAGCAGCATGAGAACTTCATTTTAGCACAGACTTCTAAAAAGATCTCTCTGTTGTTAATTACAGGCTCTAATTACTTTTTAATTGCCTGACCAGGAGGTTAAGGTTCGAATCACAAATTATTATTATTTCTTTCTATGGTGGAGCTTCTTCAGCTACAGCTGGAACTACATCACAGTGCTAAGATAAAGACGAGCAGTAAAGCAGGCGCAGCTGTATCACGCTTGTTAAAAGATAATCTCAATGTCACATCAGCTTTGCGAGCAAGTGACGAACATCTCGCTCAGGAAATAGTGACACAGCTCAGAGGTTTAGTTATAGCCTGATGGCTTTCGTAACCATGGGGGTAAAGTTATCGTCAGCAGAACCATGGAACCTCCTCCTGTCTGACCATTTCTGTGCTTGTTCGCATCCCGTGTCAGCACTTTGATTAATGAGCTGCTTTTCAGATAAGATCATGGCCACTATATGGTGATATATCAATTATAGCACTGTACATGGTCATGTTTTCTACAGCTGTGTACCCACAGTCAAACATTAATTGCATAACTATAAAGGGTCAAGAGAGCAACACCCCAAAACACTAAACCAATGGGATATTTGTCTATAAGTGAGGACTTAATGCAGTTACATAAACATATAGATATATCCTGTTCATTCTCAGTCCGAGCTCTCACTATAAACTGAGGATAAATCCAAAAAAGGGAGGTAATTATTTCAGACAAGCAATTGTTTTTGTCTGAGCTCCTATTACACCAGAACCAAGATAAAATAGTTTCAAGGAAATGGCTTGCAGAAGCAAAATAATTGAATAATTAGCTTTTTATTAGCTTCTACAAACCTTTGCTTTTATAGGTCACGCAAAAATGAATTGGTTGTCCGTGTGTGTTTCCCCAGACAATCGATACTCATGAATCTGGTGATGGTGGAGGAGAGGTTACCAGGAGAACAACATGAACTAAAATAAGATAATTTAATTGTAATAAAATCCCTCCTTTAGTGTTATTTTAAGATTTTTTTTGCTGTACTAAAGGCCTTTAGTTTTGCTATTTTTCTACAGAACACGGGAAGCGGGGTGGAGAGAGGGAAAGACATGCAGCACAGGTCTCCATGGTCAGGAGTCAAACCCGGGACAGCTGCTTCAAGGACTGAAGCCTCCCTATATGTGTAGAGCAATCTACCGCTATGCCACGCGCTGCGCCAACCCTCCTTTGGTGTTGATTAAGGCTGGTTGTATTATGCTCAGAGGCCGACCGATCCAGCAGCCATGTTCCCATATTGCTGCAAGTTATATTTTGCCTGATTTTATTCTAGAAGTTTAAGTATGGAGCCAAAAAAGTGTTGTACCTTTTGGACTGTACAATATAAATCTCATACAAAATATATAATCACCCTTACCAGCAACTGTATTAGGTACATATAATAATAAATGGTAAAAAGAAAAATCTAAAAGCCTCATCCAAATGGCCAGAAACCTGCAACAAATCAAGCTTTCTTGTGGTGAAATACAGTACCAGCAGTTCCGTATGAGGGTATTGCAAAGAATAAATAGCAAGGACTGCCAAGAATTGTGGTGGTTTATCAGTTTTCAAACATCACAACTATATATAACAGACACTAATAGGGGAGATGCAAGTGATATCAGACAGCGGAAGAGCAAACAAGATTGTGCATCTCTGCAGAGATCCTTTCCATAATGTTTTAGACATATGCAATAACAATTTAAGCCGGATAGTTACAAATACAAGCCCTTTTTCATTCCCATGGATGATTGCCTCATGTTATGACACTGGAACTGCATAGAGCGTTTTGGCTGACAAATCCTGGGATCTTTGGTTATTTGAAGCAGTGAGAGGTTTCTATTTGTACCACCAATTTAAACTCTGACAATGTTAAACTGATATCCTTAGCTATTTCAAATACTTTATTATTGATCAATAACAACTATTCTCTCAACTTATACCGTTATATATAAACTGCTTCATTCTGCATATTTATAGTCAAAATGGATTTCACCATTTTACATTTGCTGAAAAACAAGGACATTTGTTTTCCAGCTAATATTTCCCTGCCAACATTTGTAGTTTTGCCAAATCAGATATGCATAAGTTCATTTGCTATGTCAATAATTAACAACTGATTAGTTCCACTATGATTTGTGTTCAAATAATTGTACGAATTGATTGTTTTTGGACTGTATCCTTCTTCCTACATGTGTTACACAGCTGTGATAAATTTCAGCTGTAATCTATGTTGACATGCACGAACAAATCTGATTATTATATACAATTCATGAGCAGAAGTTAACACACAGTGATTATCAACAGGCTCTTTTCAAGATCTTTTATGCAAAGAGGTTTATTCATAAAATAAGATTAAAACTAAATACTACACTTGGTTTAACCAGCAATTTTTTGAGGATGACACCTTATTTAGAAGTTCTAAGCATAGTTACATTCATATTCATATAAAATACACAATGATATTCAGCATGAGTACAGCTATAACTGAGAAGCACGGATAAATTGCTTGATGACTGGTCTAAGGCTATTTTCAGCTTGGCTGATTACTGGATGGTGGGAAACTAAAAAACACAAATTTATTTTTTTCCGATAAGTGTGTGATTTATACCTTAACAATGACAGGTCACTCGATTAGCAACTGTCATGATCTACAGCTATTTGTTTGTTTTGGTTTTACGTGTGCATATATTTAGATCAGTTAAGGGTTTCTCCATATTATCAGTTCATCCTTTTGTGTTCAGTTTCTTAGTTCTTTCATCCTGTTCCATGCATATTGGTTTAGACTCTTGTGTTGGTGTTTGTCTTCTGTATTTCCATTCAGTTTCTCCTGTGCCCATTATTCATCCTTCCCTTTGTTTCCTGCTTAGATTCTCTACCATCTGCTCTGGATTCTGTTGATTATATTCAACTGGTTTCCATGCCACTTCTCAGTGCTTCTCAGTAGTTCAGCTCCTTGGTCTCACTGATGGATTCTACAGTTGATCTCGTCCTGGTTCCCCTGTGCCCTCCATTTCCCAGTGTAAGTTCTTCATTTTATCATCTTCGTCTACTTCTATCCTGTTGCCATTTTGCCATCGTAAAACCACAAACATGATAGCAGCATTCTTCAGTGAGGATGTAGTTACTGAAGGAAAAAAACTCAAAGTTAACTATTACAGTTACCAATGCTATCCATGTTAATTGCTAATATAGCATGCTAAAGAGAGCTTAAAAATATCGATTTTGTAATAATCGTGTCTTTGCATTGCAGTTATAGTAAAATAATGTTTTACATCAAATCCCCTCTCTCACACATGGTGTAATGTCATTTGTGCTTCTAATTGAAATAATTATGATCACAGCAGGAAGGCTAGAAAAAATATTTCCAATTTTGTGAATTATAACAAAAGAGAACCCTAAAGTCAGCATCTGAAAGTTGCAGCTTTCCAAAAACAAAGATGAAAAATCTGCAACAAAAATCTGATTGATGTATGTCATTTATTATTGTGACAGAGCAACCGTATAAGTACACGTTGACACAAAACAAAGAAGACATGTATTTCTTTTTAATATGCATATACATATAGAGTTTCTCAAAACAGTAAGACAAGGTTGAATTAGTGGAAATATGCATGGTTTCAGTCTAGGAAACAAAGCTGTCTCTTTGGTGGTGGTTTTGCAAATAATGCTCTGTAGCGCCACCCTGAAGGTAAAAGTCTAAGCAGTTTATGTCTAAGATGTGTGGGGTTTGCAGATATGTCAGCTGCCCTTTTAATAGCCCTAAACCTGTAAAAGTCAGACCTGTTGATCCTTTCTGCAGACCTAATTTTTCATTTTAGTTTGGACCTGTCTTGTTTTTTTGGATGAGCGAAACCACACAGTGATGGACGAACACAGGACAAACTGAATAATGGGCATGTAGAAGATGACCAGCAATCTCTGCTGGGCCTTTTTTTCAAACAATGTCTATGTGTGGGAACCATACCAGGTCCTGAGAAAGGATGGTTTCTAGGAACTGGAAGTGATGCACAGTAGACACGGTGTTGTTGAGGATCTATCTGTTTAGGTCATGGCATCCGTCAACTGCTTGCCATAATTTTCAAAAAAATGAAAAAATAAAGTAACTAAGATTTTACCTGGTGTCTTTAGCTCTATGCACAGCAGGATTAGGCATAAAAAGTGCATTGCAATTAGTTGAAAACTACAGCTGCAGTGCACTTAAATCCAATTACATGAGAATACTCTGGGAAACAACTGTTTTTGTTACATTCAAGTCAAACCACATAGTAGGTCATAGCTAGCTAAACATCCACTATCTTGTTATATTATCAATGTTATATTAGTCCACATCAATTAGTAAGAGATGAATTATTGAATATATCTTTTAAATGGGCCAAAATAAATAATATACTCAATTCTGCCTTCAAGACTGGTTGTATTTTTATAGTTTAAAAGTAAAGGCATTCTCCTAAGAGGAAAAAGCAATAATTAAGTTTTTTTTTTCCTCTCAGTTATACAAAATCATTTGAAACACAGGTCATTTTTTGACCTTCAAAATGAAAAATCTTCCTGCAAGCTGAATTACACTTATGAAATATAGTTACGTTTAATTTATGCTTTCAGCAGTGCTTCTAGTTGTGTTGTTTAAATTTTAAAAGTGAAGCCCATTGGGTTTATGTTTTGAGCTCTGCAATCCGCCTATGTGGTGTTGTTTATGGATGTTTAACGGGCTTTAATTTCTTCATATAAAATAAACAGAACCAAAAATTCTGCAGGACATGAAACCTTGTGAAAGATGTTTACAGAATAATTGAAGCTGCTATAGCTGGTAGCAGTGGATCCATCAACAAACTAGACCATATAAGCCCCCTTTCCACCAAAAGCCCCAGGATGTAAAGTCCCAGGATTTGTTTTACCCAGGTAACAGGAATCCCAAGGAGATTGTGTACGTTCTGTTTCCTTTGCTCAAATGTCGTATGTTACGTTGTGAAGAAAACTGCAGTACACCTTCATTCCAGCAGATGGCATTACTGCTTATCTCCGTTTAAAAGATTCTTAGCTTATAAGTTATGTTTGATAAATGAGAGTAGATGATGAGCAGCTTTAGAATTATGCAGTTGAGTGATCCTTTCCATTATTCCTTAAGTTGCACTGAATCAATAAGCTGGAAGTCAGTCAGTCATTTTCTACCGCTTCTTCCAAAGTGGGTCACGGGGAAGCTGGTGCCCATCTCCAGCAGTCTATGGGCGGGAGGCGGGGTACACCCAGGACAGGTCGCCAGTCCATCGCAGGGCAACACACAAACAATCATGCACACACTCATTCACACATCTAACGGCAATTTAGAGAGAAAAATTAACCTAACAGGCATGTTGTTTGGACTGTGGGAGGAAGCCAGAGCACCCGGTGAGAACCCACGCATGCACGGGGAGAACATGCAAACTCCATGCAGAAAGACCCCCGACCAGGAGTCGAACCCAGGACCTTCTTGCTGCAAGGCAACAGTGCTATCAATTACTAAACACTAATTAACATACTTATACTTGTTGTATTATCGTTAGGAATAATACAACAAAAATCCCAGAAACACAGAGAATTGATACCTTAACTGTCTAATCATAAGCAAATATTTATATAAGGCAAAATATGTGTAGACAGTGGAGTAGAGGATGACAGGACACCAAGGTGAAGAAACTGCATCCAAACCTGGAACTGTGGTCTCTCCTCCTGCAGCCCTGTCTGCATAAAACTATGAAAAATGAATAATAATCAAGAGTTCACACTCTGCTAAGTGTGAAAAGCCAGTCTTACGTAAATGTGTATTTTTTTAATACAAGGAAAAATTTAAAGTGATCATCAGTACTGCATTAAAATATTTTTTCTACAGAACTGTGGCGAAACTGTTTAAAATTAATTCCTACATTAACTTAAAATGTGATATTTCCGGCGGAAAATATAACAATTTATTTTTTGGTACCAGCAGTTATTCACCACATACCTATTAAACGCTTTATATTCACTTTCAGCCACCACAAACAGATAACAGGAAACGGGAAATCCCAAAGTGCCATGCCGAGATCAGGCAGTGGTTAGTGGGGAAGTCCCAGTCCAACCGCCCAGTTAGCTTTTCTTAGCAGCCAGACCAGCCTGTAAGTGGAGCTCTGCTGCTCTGAAAACTCAGAAAGAACGTTTCAAAGTAGGCTCATTCTTAATGAACTGACTGCGCAGATTAAGTTTTGAGGTCTACTTTCCTCGCTTAAAAACATCTCAAAACTAGTTTATGTGACAAATTAATGTTATAAAAACAATAAACACTAACCACTGTTATTACAGCAGCTGCTGGTGCAATGTCTCGGTACACACAACCCCAACCCTTTAACAATCCCAAGGAAATCTGGACAGACCTACTCCGGACCAGGACCTCTTACCCATGAAAGAAAAGCCTCAGGAACGTGAAATTACTCAGGTAAATTTCTATCGAAACAGTCCCTGGGCTTTCAGAAGCCTTTGGCTTCTCTTTTACATGGTTTCACATATTTCTCAGCAGTGGACATGGAAATAAATACTATTATGAGCTGCAAACACAAATATGAGTGAAAAGGAAAAGTTGTCAAACTTAAAGCCCTTAAGCATGAATGTTAGGAAAAAGTCCCTCACAATTTAAACAGCCCCTAATAAAAGCAAAGCCAATAATGGATTAAATTGATTAAGTGTTTGTAGAGAATAAAAACACAGCATGAGTAAAAAAAAAAATCATACCAACTTATATCCTTGCTTGATTATTAAAGATCACTGAACGTGACTACATGCAGGTCTCACCGCATTAGTGCTTGGCCTCATTTCAGTGCCGACACTGATCGTTTTGTGAGCTCGTAATAAGAAAAGACAGTGCTGATATACTAAATGAAGGTTTTATGACTACCTCTGGCCCATTGAGCTTTAACCTGAAAATGCAAATGGGCTTCATGAAAACCAAGTGATTTCACGCTTTACTGGACGCTGTTACATATGCATATGGTCTTAAGTTGCAGTAAATGTATCAAAGTTAGAAAGGAAACATTACATTAATCTGGTTCACATTAAGCTGTTCATCTCGTAAGCTTTTTGTCATATTTAATGTACTTGTGTGTCTGAAGAGCAGTGTTGCAGGGGGCTGTGGAAATGTCTTTGGAATCTTTTAAATACCCCGAATACAGCTACTTTTCTCCACACAGCTATGCTATATAATGCTGACACTATTTACAGTACGCTAAAAAGACATGGCCCTCTGTTCACAAATTCAAGCATGAAGATTACAAGGGCTTAGTACAGCAAGTATTAGCATATCCTACTTCACACAAGCCTTTAAGCAGGGTTATGAGAAAGTAACAGAGCTGGCTTCAGCTGGATGAAATTTTGTACAATTAATTGAATACTAAAAAAGAATGATGAAAAAAATGACACCTTTCCTGCATCTTTCTTCACAGAGATCACTGCCTCAAGTGAAAAAAAACAGAAAACATTTTTAATTATTTTCATTATCCTTACTGCATCAATAAAGTGGGAGGGCAAAACCATTTTACAGAGCCCCAGCAACAAACCCAATTTGCAAAATGAACGTGACAACTTGTCTGTTAACAAGAGCTGGGACTCACTATGAATCATACACGCTTGCAAGAAATCTTTCCTTATTTACCTTCACCAAATAATGTCAGAGCTGAGCCCAAGGACTGTCAGTGCTGTCACTTTGACAGGTTGTTGGAGGTGGTGGCACAGCAGTCACCAACAAAACAGGTTAAAAAAAAAGAAAACAAGCGCCCTTTACTTCCTCTCCCTTCAGAAAACATCTCAATTTTCTCTGTGCTGGGTGACACTTGGTCTTCTGTAATTTGTGTTATTTTTTCCGATTTATTGCCAACTGGAACAGGGTTTGTCTGTCATGAAAATGGTCAAAATGAAGAGAACAAACTGGAGATGAAAGATGGAAAAAAAATCATTTCCAGCTGTGTTGTATCACCAAAAGGCATCGGTTGCATTTTTGGTTTTTGCGTAACTAATTAAATTAACTCATGTGCACCTAATCTTGTCACTTAAAAGCATTTGTGATAGGGCAGCAATGAATTCAATTGATTTAAAATTTGGCAATTTTTTTTCATCACTAAATGAATGGATATACATTTTGAATCTTGGAAAGGTCTAGGTCTTCCAACATGTCATGCAGTGCGGAAACTGTGTAAACTGGTCATATTTTGTCTTGTAACAAATTACAAGGGGGAAAGCTTGTAATTTGTAAGGCGAAAGTTAGGGGGAAGCCTAACACTAACCTAAGAGAATAAACCAAATACACAGGGGAAGAAACACATAAAATAAGGAACTAAACACAATGGAATTAACGAAAATGCTAACAACCTAACAAGTGTAATGAACTACACACAGGAATGAACTGATCATGACAAGACCATGATGATATTAATAAGGCCAGAAATGATGAGAACCCAAACACAAAAGAAAACCAAAACAAAAACACTTCGTAATCATGACAGATCCTGCATGCATGTGGCTCCTTCAGATTACAATGTCATGAAAGCTTTCTTGCAACTGATTTGCATCAGTACAGATGGAAACCTTTGGAAAAGTTGTACCTGGGCTGGGGCGGGTTCTTTATTAGTTAGATCAAAAAAGGTTAAAAATGTTTGTTTGAGTATTTAAAAATGCCACTTTTGAGTTGTTTATCAAAACAAAAATGTTTCAAGGTGTTTTTGCTGTCTTCACTAATATACAACTTTCAGTAAAATCTAACCAAAAACATGATGTAAATCATAATGTCAAACTTACATGTGGATACAATCCACAGAGGGGACCTCTTCAGACATAAACATGCAAAATCTGATTTTATTTTGACTTTAGTTCATACCAGAAACATCAGACTTCAATCACTAACCTTTACACAGATTCACATAAATTTAATTTCACAATGAAAATTTTAATCTTAAGAAAATTAAATCCTTAATGATTTGTTTGGCTTCTTTCAAATACACAAAAACATACTCTATGACTGTTGAATAAATAATATGGAACTTAGGATAAAAAAAAGCCTTGCTGGTGAAGGTTTAAAATGTCTCCCCAGGTCCTTAGCACAGATACTGAGCCTCAAAGCCACCAGCGACAAAACATAAAGTATTAAAAATATGTGATGCTATGTACTGATAACACCTCCAATCGTCCCCGATTTCAGCTACTCAGTCAAAGGCTGCGCGAGCACCACAACCGTTTGAAGAGCCAAGGGAAAATGTTTAAGTGCTTTACTGTAATCTTGAATTCTGTCACCTTATGCTTCAATGGTATCCTTTAAAAGAAAAGCTGTCAGTCCAAGGTACACTGTCAAGCCTGTTCATTCCTTTTTTAGACAATGCAGTTGACAGCCTTTTTATATATTCTGTCATATAACAGTTTCATTAGATGAAATGTTTTGCATGCTTTTACTCTGCAGAACGTATTAGATGTTAAGAGCTTGATTTTAAATCAAAAACAAAAACAGTATGTAGTATGTCAGTAGGTTTAAACTGGAAAAGAAAATCCAATAATGTCAATCAGTCAGTCAGTCATTTTCTACCGCTTATTCCCTAGTGGGTCACGGGGAAGCTGGTGCCTATCTCCAGCAGTCTATGGGCGAGAGGCAGGGTACACCCTGGACAGGTCGCCAGTCCATCGCAGATCCAATAATGTACAGGTGCACATAAGTACATTTACATTTTGTTGGATACATATTTTTTTGTAGTTCAAACTGAAAAGGGAAATTCATATATACTTACATAAGGCCAATTGAAAGAAAGATTTTTAATATGGAAATGCTGTGTTTTGGCCATGTTAGGGCCTATACAATCATTAAGAATACTGCTGACTTAACAATTGTCCAGTAAAATTGGAACATCTTCTACAAGGAGGGCAAGCCACAAAAGGCCATAGCAATAGAAGCTGGAGGCTGGCATTACTGCAATCTAGGCTTCTTTAACACCTTATCAGTGCCACAGACTGATTATGTCCATGCCATGCAGCACTGATACATTAATGGATGCAAACAGACCCTCCGCCCATTATTGAGTGTAAATAAATTACAGTACATGGACATCGTTTTTCAGTAGGCTGACATTTCTATATTAAAAACCTTTTTTTTATGTATGCAATAAAATGTGTATTTTCATAAGCTAACAAGCATAATTATCTAAATAAACAAAAATATGATATTGAGCCATTACAAACAGACTAATACATTTCCAGCATGTAAATTCTATTTTTGGAACTGAATTGGTGACAGTTTCACTTTCTGATGTAAAATAATTTATTAAAAGCTGCTTATCATGGATAAATATCTGATAATTACTAGAATTACTATAATGTGAATTTCCCTCTCTACCTTCAGTATACTGCTTATTTCTCCTGGCTCCACGTTTGTTTTTGATTTAATGCATTTGGGCACATTTATCTCTGTATGTATTATTGATGTAGTTGAGAGAGATGGTGTTAGAACAAGGTTTTTGGGATCTGTCCAGCTCAGATGGATAGCTGTTTTTTCCAAGACTTTTAGTGACTCCTTTTGGTGCATTTGACAGTTGTAAACACATGTATACTGCTGCCTAAGCTGAGCCAGCCATCTATAATGGATATGGAGTAGTGCAGGGTGGAGCAAGTCACCTCCAGTGAGGTACAGGGACTTTATAAAATGTTAAAATGGGACCTCTGAAAATCTGCTCTGCATTACCGTGAAAAACAGCTGCAGCTTAAAGTGTGAAAAAGCAATCTCTGTCTGTTTGGCTTTTAGGGATTTTCGAAAGCAGCAACGAAACATGCCCCCTTTAAATGCATATCACCTCAGCAATCTGTTCAAAATTGATGTGTCTAACTATTAATTTGCCTAGACTGAATAATTCCCAGAATTTTAAGATGCAAATAATTGCAGCATAATCTTTATAAACGTTTTATTCACTTGTTTACAATAGTTTGGGGTTTGTTTCCCCAAACTCATTTTACCCAAAAATCTAACATATTTAACTGACTTTTCTATAGCTGCCTTTACTGCTGTTTGTGCTTCTGATTTCGATCTCAGTGAAGCAGTCGACACCACACACCAGGTCATCCAGCATGAAAGCTGCAAAAAAGGGTTTGTGTTACCATTGTTATGATTCTGGCCCGTCTGCCTGCTTGGTTCCACTCTGCCCTGTTCCTCTGCATGCAATCAACGCACCTGCTTCACTGGCCGGCTGCGCTGCTGCAGCGTAATCACCTTCATGCCTCACACCTGTTGAACTGCAGTTAAATACAGCTTCTGACAGGCAGACGGTGCCAGATTTTTGAAAGCCTCGCAGCGAGTAGATATCCAGCGTTATTACCTGCCTGACCTCGTTTCATGACCAAGCCTTGTTTCTCGGATTTTTCCCTCTTGCCTGACCCATTACGGACGCCTCTAGCCCTGGATTCTCGACTCTGTTTTCTGCCCTCGGATTTTATGCCTTTCCTAGCCCTCAGATCGTTCTGTCTGAACCTGCCTGTCTCGCCTTTCTACCTGAAAGTCCAAGCTCTGGATCTGTCGGAAATCCGACATCAAACAAGCTGCCCGCCTCACACGGAGATTCAGTTCGGCTCTTTTGGATCAGTCGGCAATCCGACATTAAGCAGCTGCCTGCCACGCACGGACATTCTATACGGCTCTCTGGATCAGCCGTTTTTCTCCCTCGGAAGCAGCCATTTCCTTGTCCACACTCTCACACAAGATCAGAGAAGGTTAGTGGGCTTTGCTTTTTATCAGTGTTATCTGATTTGCCTCCAGCCTCTAATCCTCTTCTCTATCCCTAAAATTTCCCGGCGGGAGGTTTTTTACCGGTGCGATTGATCCTGGATCTAAAAAAATTCTTAACTTTTTTTTGTGTCTGGCTAAATTCTGGGTCCTCAGTCTTAGACGTGATAGAAAAATCTGGCCATCAAATGGACCCATTGCCAGCACAACAATGGCGCGCTAGTGTTGAGAATTCCATTTCCCGTCTTGATTCCGGCATGAGTGAGATTATTTCCATGCTACGTACCATGTCTCCAGGTGTTAGCCAAGTTTCCTCACCCAGTTTTCCACTAGTCTGCCTGCACCGCCTGCTTTAGTAAAGGGAAGCCTAGATTAACTCCTCCCGAATTTTTAAAGGTGACTCTGATCATGTCGTGCCTTTCCCCCCCCCTGACACAATGTGAGATACATTTTGAACTGCAACCTCCTCTTTTCCTACAGAGCGTTCCAGGGTGGCCCCTATGTGATCCTTTTTGTTATCCGGAAAAGCAAAACAGGGGGCACTGCTGAATGGCAGAATAACTCAGTTGCCTGTGTTTCCTACGCTGCCTTCGCCAAGGAACTTATCAAGGTGTTTGATCCCATTCTCCCCGCCGGGGGCGCCAGGGGTTTGCTGTCTTTAAGGGGGGGAGAGGGGGTCTGTTACTTCATTCATCATCGACTTTCATCTTTTGGCAGCCGACAGTTGCGGAAAATGAGCAGGCTCTAATGGATGCCTTCATGCAGGGGTTTAACGAAAACATTAGGACGAGTTGGCAACCAGGGATTATCCCACATCTCTTTCAGATCTGGAGGACCTTGCCGCTCGTATTGATCTTCGGCTCCGTGAGAGAGGAAGGGAGAGACGCCGCAGAGAGGTTCAGACCTCCCTAACCCGCGACTCTGTTCACCGTCCCGAGGCCATGAGTCATTCCTCCCCGAAATCCCACATCTGATTCTGAACCCATGCAACTGGGGAGGACTAAGATTACTCTGGAGGAGCGTTCCCCTCGAAGACAATTTAATTATGTTTCTACTGTGGGGGTCAGGGCCACATTGCCCCCAAGTGTCCAGTAAAAGTACAGGCTCAATAGAGGTGAGGAGAACTCTATTGAGCCGTAACCTGTCTGTCTCCTCATGTATTTCCCTGCTAATATTGCTGTCTCCTCTGCTACTCATCTGGTTTCTGTGTTTTTGTTCTGGGCCCCGACACAGAGTTTATGGACGAAACATTCGCCAAAGGCCACGGCATAAGACTTTTTCCCGATGTCTGACACTCATAAGGTTCTGACCCGGATGGACACAGCATGAACAATTCTTTTTTACGGACGGAGAAGGTCAGTCTGACTCTAGGTGGCAATCATCAGGGGAGATTTTCTTCATGGTCATTAATCTCCCCAATTCGCCATTGTTTTGGGAGCCTCATGGCTCCAAAACACCAACCCCCATATAGATTGGCAGGCCAACGAAATTTTGGGCTGGGCTAGGACTTGTTCCGCTACTTTTTTATCTTCAGCCAGTACTCAGTTGTTCCGGAGAATCCCACGAGGAGACTTACCCGACTTGTCCAAGGTTCCTCCCCATATCACTCTCTGAGAGAGGTTTTTAACAAGTCTCGGGGCTACCACCCTCCCACCTCACAGGCCCTATGACTGCGCTATTGACCTCCTTCCTGGTACATCCCCCCTAGGGACGTCTCTTTTCACTGTCTGGGCCCCCGAACAGCAAGCTATGAGAAAATATGTGGAGGATTCCCTTAAAGGGGGATTATCAGGCACTCGTCCTCCCCTGCTGGGGCCGGGGTTTTTTTTTTGGGGGAAAAAAAAGATGGGTCCCTAAGACCATGTTTTGATTACAGGGGTCTTAATGATATCACAGTCAAGAATCGTTACCTTCTTCCTCTTATGAATACTCCTTTGACCACATACAGGGAGCCAAGTTTTTTCCCCAGCTAGACTTACGAAATGCTTACCATCTGGCCGGGATTAGGGAGGGGGTGAGTGAAAACCGCCTTTAACACTCCCACTGGTCATTATGAATACCTAGTCATGCCTTTTGGATTAACCAATGCCCTGCAGTTTTTCAGTCTTTGGTAAATGACGTGTTGAGGGACATGGTGGGTCAGTTTGTTTTCATTTACCTCGACGATATTCTAATTTTATTCTCAAGACCTTGAGACAATAGGAGTCATGTTCGAGCTGTCCTTCTCCGCCTTCTCAAAACCACCTTTTTGTCAAAGCGGAGAATTGAATTTCACACCACCACCACTTCGTTTCTTGGATTCATCATCCCCCTAACCCAAAGTAATCGTGGATCCTTCTAAGGTTAAGGCTGTGGTAGAGTGGCCATCTCCTGCAGACCGTAAACAGTTACAGAGGTTTTCTGGGATTTGCTAATTTCTACCGCGTTTCATCCGGGAACTACAGCCGGTTGCAGCACCGCTTAACGCCCTCACATCCCCAGAGCAAGGTTTGTTTGGGATGAGGTAGCCGAGAAAGCCTTTTTGGCCTCAAGACTCTATTCACTTCGGCTCCTGTTCTACAAGGTCCCCCGACCCCGAGAGACAATTTATTGTGGAGGTTGATGCCTCTAGCACGGGGGCGGGGCGGGGCCTGAGTCAGAGAAGCCCGAGGGGGCGTGTTTATCCATGTGCTTTTTTTTTCCCGACCTTATCTCAGGCAGAACGCAACTATGATGTGGGGAACCGAGAACTCCTGGCCGTCAAGGTGGCCCTAGAGGAATGGGGGCATTGGCTGGAGGGGGGCCCAAGGAACCGTTTTTCGTCTGGACGGACCATAAAAACCCCGGAGTATCTGAGGACGGCTAAAAGCCTTAACCCCCGACAGGCCAGGTGGGCTCTATTTTTTGGACGATTTGATTTCACGATGTCTTTCAGACCCGGAATCAAGAACGGCAAACCAGATGCTCTGTCCAGGATGCAGGAGTCTCCCGAGTGTGTGACTAGTGGCAAGGATGAGTTCATACTTCCGGAGTCCATCAGGCTATCCTTGACCATGTTGGAGCTTGAAGAAGAAGTCAGGAATGCTGCCAAGGATCTTCCTACTCCGGCTTCATGTCCTCCCGGCCGGTGCTTTTTCCCCGGACGTCTCGTGCCCAAAGGTACTGGAGTTCTGCCACAACTCTCGTCTGGTTTTCACCCCGGAGTCAGCAGGACACTGAGGCTGGGTTTTTGGGCCCTCTTCTGGTGGTCCCCCCTTACCAAGGACGTTATGGATTATGTCACCGGCATTTTCCCAATGCTTTTCAGGCTAAGTCTTCACGCCGCCCGCCCGCTGGGGTTTTTGCCCCCTTTTGCCCATTCCATCCCGTCCTTTGGTCCCACATCGCCATGGATTTTGTGACAGGTTTGCCTACCCCTTTAAAGGTTTCACGGTCCTGCTAACCATTGTCGACAGGTTCTCCAAGATGGTCCATCTGGTTCCCCTGGAGAAGATGCCTTCGGCTAAAGAGTTTGGGGGGGGTCTTGGCACGAGAGGGGTTTCCGTCTCCATGGGTTGCCACTGACATAGTGTCCGACAGAGGACCACAGTTGTCTCTCACTTCTGAAGGATTTCTGCTCCATGCTGGGGATTTCCATTAGTCTGTCGTCTGGATTTCATCCGCAGTCCGATGGCCAGACCGCAAAAGGACTAACCAAGAAGTGGAGACCAAGCTCCGCATTTTCTGTGAGTCTGACCCCCCCTACTTGGTCTCACAATTTACCTCGGGTAGAACATGCTCTAAACACCCTTCCGTCTAGTGCTACTGGTCTTTCCCCCTTTCCATGTTGTGTTTGGGGTTTCAGCCACCGTTTGTTCACCGTCCCAGGAAAAGGGGCTGAAGTACCCTCGCTCATGCTGCGGCCTTGAGATGTCAGCGGGTCTGGAGGAGGGCTAGGAAAACCTTGATCAGGATGTCGGAGGTGCAGTCCCGGACGGCCAATCGCCGGGGGACACCCCCACCAGACTACCAAAGGTATGGCTGTCTTCCAAGGACCTTCCCTAGGGTGGAACCGCAAGTTGGCACCTCGCTTTGTTGGTCCTTTTTCCCATATCAAGGGTTTTAAAACCCCCTAGCTGTTCGCCTCCAGTTACCTCGGTCCCCTGAGGGGTTTTCCCCACTTTTCTGTGTCTCGCATCAAAACCCTATGTGAAGTCCCGTCTCGGGCCCGCCTCCGGCCCCCCCCTCCCGCCCCGGTTCCTGGCTGGGGGACCTGTCTACACTGTCCGTCGCATTTCCCCGGTCTAGGCGGGGGTCGTGGGGTTTCACTACCTGGTGGATTGCGAGGGCTACGGTCCCGAAGAGCGGTCCTGGATTCCGGACGGTTCATCCTGGACAAGACCCTCATCCGGATTTTCACCACCTCCATCCTGATCAGCCTCGAGGTCCGTCTGGAGCCGGACTTTTAAAAGGGGGGGTACTGTTATGATTCTGGCCCGTCTGCCTGCTTGGGTTTCCACTCTGGCCCCTGTTCCTCTGCATGCAATCAACGCACCTGCTTCACTGGCCGGCTGGCGCTGCTGCAGCGTAATCACCTTCATGCCTCACCCCTGTTTAACTGCAGTTAAATACAGCTTCTGACAGGGGGACGGTGCCAGATTTTTGAAAGCCTCACAGCGAGTAGATATCCAGCGTTATTACCTGCCTGACCTCGTTTCATGACCAAGCCTTTTTTCTCGGATTTTTCCCTCTTGCCTGACCCTTACGGACGCCTCTAGCCCTGATTCTCGACTCTGTTTTTGCCCTCGGATTTATGCCTTTGCCTAGCCCTCAGATCGTTCTGTCTGAACCTGCCTGTCTCGCCTTTCTACCTGAAAGTCCAAGCTCTGGATCTGTCGGCAATCCGACATCAAACAAGCTGCCCGCCTCACACGGAGATTCAGTTCGGCTCTTTTGGGGTCAGTCGGCAATCCGACATTAAGCAGCTGCCTGCCACGCACGGGCATTCTATAAGGCTCTCTTTTGGGTCAGCCGTTCTCCCCCGGGGCAGCCATTTCCTTGTCCACACTCTCACACAAGATCAGAGAAGTTAGTGGCTTTGCTGATTTATTTGTTATCTGATTTGCCTCCAGCCTCTAATCCTCTTTTCTATCCCTAGTAATTCCTGGGGGGCGTATGGGGTACCGGTTCGATTGATTGGGGTCTAAATAAAATTCTTAACTTTTTCTTGTGTCTGGCTAAATTCTGGGTCCTCAGTCTTAGACGTGATAACCATTGCTACTTTCGAAACGGATGATAGCACGACCTGCTGATTGATACTTTCCTGGTACGGGAGGAAGCGTATCCTTCTAACTGCATGGCTTGGTGTTTCATTTGATTTGGACCTTTTTAATCATCTCACAAACAGTCTTTAATCAGCATTTGAAATGTTTTCAATATGGGTCTGACTATGATTGAATAATTTTGGAGGAAATGTTCCGTCAATGTTCAATATTCCTTGGTACAGGGCTCATCTTTTACCTACTAAAAGTGGGGGGAGAAGTGAATTGCCTCTAATGCCTACCTCTTCAATTTTTCAGGCCCAATTTCCACTGTGCTTGCAAGTCAGACCCAGTGTGCAGAGGTTTTTTTTTCACTTCCTCTGGTTGACAAAACTGTTACATAAATTACAAAGCCGGCATTTTCACAGTAATTTCCTAACGTGCCTACAATTACAATTGATACAGAAGCAAACAACCAAACTGTCAATCACATTAGAGATGCATATAGTAAAGTTATTGACCCTAAAAAATTTATGCATAACAATTTTTTTTAACCAGCATTCAAAAATAAAATCCTAAACTTATATTTTCCTTCTCATTCTAAGCCTTTAATGCTTTGACCGTTGTTGTTTTTGTTGTTTTTTTTTGCTTGTGATTTGTGATAAAAGAGTTGTTGTCATACTTCCAAAATATATTTCTCATTCCTATAAAACTGATACTTTACACAACTGACGGGTGGAGCAAACATATAAAAGCCTGCACAGCAGCCTTCTGAACCATCGCTTTTGATGCTCTGTGTGCTTTCCTTTTCTGCTCTCTTCTCAACTGAAAACGACTTCTAAAAAAGGTTTTCTGAAAATGAAACACCAATATGTCTGAGTCAGAGGATAACATTGATAACAGGACCCTGATAATGAGGTGTCCTTGTCTGATGAGAATGATACACACAGTGTTGACCCTCCTGTTGTCTCTTAACTTTCAGCAAACACACACTGTGGTCTGCGTCCCCAGTTCCACAACAGGTTAGTGCTGCTAACATCATTAAAATGGTTCCGGGTCCCACCAGATATGTGTCCCCCATGTCCATGACATAAAATCAGCATTTGAGGTGTTTATAACACTAGAAATTGAAAAGGATATACCTGAGATGACAGATTTAGAGCGTAGGTGCGTTTATGGGAATAGTTGGAAAGCAGTGGATGGAACTCACTTGCAAGCCTATATTGGGTAACTCATTTTGGCAGGTGTGCCATTTGAAGGTAACAGGTGTTAAGTGCAGATACATTTCAGACTGTGTGCTATAATAAGTCTTTAGATAAATAGTTATATTTTTTGATTTAGAAAAAATAAATGTGTTGTAAGCCAGATTTCAGATGTGCACGTTTGAATTTAATATAGTTTTCTGTTAATACAAACAGTATCAAAATTTTACATACAAGCTCAGATAGATACATTCACCACTCACAACTTAAAAAGCTGTGCCTTGACCACTTGCTTTTGTTGCCATCATCAAGCATCTGATGATTCTTCATGAATGTTAAACCATTGCTCCTGGCAAACCTGGTTGGTTTCCTGGCACAGAACCTGCTTTTGACAAAATTTCATAAATTACTAATAGAAGTTGAAGTTAGGACCCTACCAGAAACCAGCTCTGATGTGTGTGTGTGTGTGTTTGAAATAACTGGTTTAGTTTGGACAGAATATATGGGCGAAAAACTTCAGTTGAAAATGCTTTTTTCCAGGTCAAAAAAAGTTGGGTGAAGTGACATGGCTGTATATCAGACGTCCACAGATGTGCAGTGTTTGGAAAGAAACTGTTTTAGATAAAGGAAATTGGTTTGGATGTTCAAGAAAACACAGGATTTGCACAGGAAACTAGAAACTGGTAAAACACTAGTGTCACTCTCCACAGTGAAGTCAGTTCATCAACAACAACATGGACCAAAGAAGACTGAGATTTTAAACATCCAAAGCTATTAGTAGCTGCCCACAAGATCAAGCCAATGCCTTCTGGAGAAAAGTTTTGTGTTCAGAAGAGAAAAAGATTGAGGAATTTGTGCACAATAAAAATAAGTATGTTTGAAAGAGTCAAGATAAGGCTTTATAACCAAAGTAGTAAGTAGTATCCAGCAAGGTGTTGGGATCATCATACTGTGGGCCTGTTTAGCTGCCATGAGCACTGGAAAGTAGACTTAAAAATGAGCAAAATCTACCTCCAAATTATTCACTCTTACCTCAAATCAACAATTTGATGACTGAAATGTGGGTTTTCTGAAAGAACAATGAGCTTGAACATACATTAAAACTGTTTTTGGAACAATAGGCAAATTTAAACTTAAGCTTGAGGGGGGGGAAACCTTACAAAAAAATTGTACTGTGCTTAAAAAAGGGGGGGAAAAAAAAAAAAAAATTTAAAAAAAAAAAAACAAAAAATAAAAATAATTCAAATTAAATTTATAATTTCTGTTCTTATTTGTTTAGAAAAAAATCCCAATAAATTAATTTGCATCCAACTTGCATACCAAACTTGTTTTAAAAACAAGATATGTATCAACCATTGGTTAAAAAGAAAGGCTCAAATGAATCAACAGCATCAAAATAAATATGATATTCATACCATGATAAGTTTATCTAAACAACTGCATGATGCTGACAGGGCTACTCTCAGGCTAAGCTATTACAGAGCAGATTGTGACTGTGAGATCCTTCTCCACTGAAAAAAAAGTCAGAGTGTAATGCCTTGGAGTAATGATGAGCAAAATATGTGCTCGGTGCAGTGAACCATCTCATACGTGTCACCTGCTGTTACACTGGCCACGATTAATTGAAGTTAACGTGTCTCGTTCTTGAAGTTTAAACAATCAAGTTTTATTTTTTGTGTATACCTGACGAAAGGTCACCTCTTTCTAATTTATTTGCCAAAAGGAGAGCATGCAGGGAGCAAGCAGAGGCAAGAGATTTAATCATAGCGTTACTCCGATGCCGAAAGCTGGTTCCACCTTGCTGAGCAGCCTGCTTCACATGGCGCACGCAACCAAACGTGGCCAACAGAGCACGGCTAATGATCTATGACGCTGACAAGAAAATTCTAATCATAATACAGAGGCAAGTTTTGTTGACAAACATTTCGTTGATTGAGTTACTTTCAAAGAGAGCACAAGACTGTACAGTGTCACACAAAGCAGGATTCATTTTTAAAAACAATGTGACAAGAGCTTATTTGGATTCAGGAAAGATAAAATACGAGCCAGACAGGATCAAGTACGGAATTCAATAAGGAGAGTTATTGATCCCTTTATTTGTACTAACTTTCCTAGTTGCAGGGAGTGAATCCCATAATAATTCCCATAATAATTCCCATAATGTCTGTAGGAACTTGGCTAAAGACAGAGATGACAATGCAACTTTAGATTATTTACTAGCCTGCAGTTTGACATTGCTGCTGTTGTTGTGAATTAGAGATGAAAAAGTACTTTATGACAAACACTTTGACATTTAAAAAAATCCAGAACATTTATTTTTTTTCATTGACAAGATCCTGGATTCTGTACTATACTGAGTTGCTTTTTATTAGCTATTGTTCAGTTCAGTTAATTTTTATACTGTCACAGTATAAAAATTTAATCCAGTCACATAGACAGATTCTATTAAAATTACATATATTTCAATTTGATACTATTTTATCAACGAGGAAAACGTAGTATGAGAAAAAAAAATCTTTTTTATCTTATTTTTGTTTTCCCCTGGTGCTCTTTGTAAATAAAACATTTATTAAAAAAAAAAATAAGAACAAAAATAGAACATAAAGTTGAAACCAAATGTTTGCATACACTTTATAAAAAGGCCTGGCTGTCAGAACACTTTTTATTTGCCAAATGCCCAAATGAGAGACAGATGATAGACAGAGATGTTTGCCTTTTTTAAAGTCAGAAGTGTATACACATTTACTTTGTATTTGTTGATAGTTGTAGTTGTCATTTAGGCTGTATAATTTATGTCAAACATTTTGGGTATTCTTTTACAAGCTTCTCACAATAGTTTACTGGAATGTTTTCCCACTCTTTCTGGCAGAACCGTTGTGATCGAGTCCGTTTTGTATGCTACCTTGCTCACATACACCTTTCTAGCTTTGCCCACAGCTTTTCTGAGGGACTCAAATCAGGGTTTATGATAGCCAATCCAAACTATTGACATTATTGTTCTTAGTTAAATCAAGGCACCATGCTGCTCTCACCTCCATACTTCACAGTTGTAATGGTTTTCTCAGGTTTGCAGGCCTCCTATTTTTCCCTCATTTTTGCTTTTGCTTCTTTTTTCGTTTTATTAGACCACAGAATATGTCTAAAAAATAGAGGTATTTGTCCCTGATTGCATTTGCAAACAGTAATCTAGCTGTTTATGTCACTTTTAGAGTAATGACTTCCTAGTACTAGTACTTGTTCTAGTGCATTTACTCAGTTACATTGACTTGTATAGGTTTTAGAAAATATTTACTTATAGGAGTATATTGAATGATCTGAATGCTTTATAAATCCATTCAATATCATCTGGGCTTTCCCAAATTGCGTAGTCATCATACTCAATGCAAACTAATCCTTTGAGAAGAACTCTTATTATTCTGGCATTAAACAAATAAACATTTTTTAGTAATTCTAACTGACCTAAAAGAGGAAAGGTTAAGTCTGATTTAATCTCAGACAGTGACAAATCAAATTATGCGTCCTTTTATGCAGTGCAGGTAGATATCAGGTTTAAAATGCTATTTATTATACTAGTCCTATCTAATTGTCTATAATGTTTATAAATCAGATGTTGCATACAACGGTGTACTCCACATTCTCTAAAGAAAAGGAGCAGTTGTTGCAATGTTTTGTTTTTTACTTTCTTAAAAGGGTCTAGATTCAAATAAACAGGGTTTTATACCATACGGAGTAGGAAGGAACAAACCCTTTTATTGTGATTAGTCTAACTCACAAGAGCTGTGCAATTCAAGAGAAAACAAATTAAAATAAACACTCTTGATCTATTTTTCACCTGTCTCTGCTGTTTTAATGTCAGCATAGGGATAAAAATATGAAACGACACCAATTTAGGGTGCCAAAAATGCAATAGTATAATGTCGAACTGTAAAATGTTGAACATTTTCAAGCTTTAATCTGAGAACATTTATCAAGTGGGAAAAAATATCCTCACAAAATGCGGCCTCAACAAAATTGACTCTGGGTTGGAAATAAATTGTTGTCTTCTGACTCTTGACAATGTTTTGTTGATGCATCCATCCACCCACTATTTTCTCCCTACGCAGACCTTGCCACTTTATAACATTGTCACCATACTATCCCTCCTTTGCTGCCCTCATAATTACCACAGCGCTTAGAAGAGATTTGTTGCCTAGAAGCAAAACTTTCCCCACCCCTTGTGTTACTTTCTGAAGTTTCTGATAGTGCCTTTCTTCTCTAAAGTACAGATAGTATACACCGGAATAGTACAATAAAAACATTTTTGCACAAATGTATGCAAATACAAGAAATAATAATAAGTAAGATCAGAAATTATTTTCTTAAGACAGAAACATTGATAGCATTATGCAAATCCAACAAATACACAACTTGTCAAAAATTTTATAGTCAGCCTTATATTCTCAGAAAATCCGCTGTCACCCGCCATTTTTTACTGTCATGAGCATCCATCTAGATGAATTGAGTGAGCCCTCAAACAATATTGGCAGCTAGTCGTGCAGATGTGAGCATTAAATCTTAAAATAAAGCCTCACAGAGAACGCATCAAGCACCATCTCTTTTCTTGGCAGTCACTGCAGGCAACTTCACATCAGCATGATTGAAGGAACTAGTGGTGAAGAAAAATGACATGCTGTGCTGCTTGGGGGTGGGGGGGTGGGGGGGTGAGGGGGTGCTGCCCTTTATGGATTACAGTACGGCAAATCGAATTATTATCTATGACCACTGTTATTCCTCTCTCACCTCCTGCCTTGTTTTGACTTGCACTCTGATGAAGAGGGAGCCATACTTCACCTCGCTATTTACATACAGCTTTAATAATCCTCATTGTTCCTACCCCTTCACATTCATTTTGATATTCCACAGTATTTACGATAAGGGGCTTTGCGGTACCCTGTGCAGGCAGAGGATAATGAATAAATTAAGAAGCAGAATGATGGTAGAGTCCTACTCAGAGGTCACATGTATCTCGCTGCCATTTTAAAAACAGGCAGACTGCTTAGGAACACGACAGAAGAATGCATCAAGTCAACTCTAAAGGAGCAGTTTTAAATGGACAACCAATAGGGAACGAGAATTATTCACAGCTCCCATTTGTTGTGCAACACAACAAACATAAGAAACATAATATCAGTTTCAAAATTCTGCTATTCCATATCTTACCATAACATTTCTGTGCTATAAATCTTCATTGGAGTTCAAATGAATTTTATTTTACTGATCATATAATTGATCAGCAGTTGTAATTCAGAGTGCTGTTTGTGCTTGAACCCTATTTTAATCAACTTCCTGCACATTAGCATGCCCCACTACATTTCCAGCCAAAGGTGCAGTTTCTTACTGACGCCATTCTCATGAAAAGCTCACAGCATGAAACATTAAAGATGGCACTTTTCAAAGAAATCCTACTAGGAGACAGTTCATTTGTTCCCTTACACTACAAGGACAGCTGAACATATGAATTAGCTCTGCTGGATGTGCAGTGACTGACAGACATACAGATCATAACTTCCCAAGTGTTTCAGGATTTGCACTTTGGCACCCAAACCTGTCTGTTTGGGACAGACAGACACATTTTTATTATTTATATATTTATTTTTTTTTACCAGATGTGTGTCTTAGCCCAAGGAAGAATCCATTAAATCTTGGCGGTTTTTTTTTCTATGGCGTCTGTGACCCTACATTGGGTGGCAGAGGTATAATCAAGACACGGAACATATTATTGATACACAGTACAATAAAAAAGCATTAGCCAATTTTCTCTGTTTTTGCTTTTTTGTCATGTTTAAATATTTCAGACCATCAAACAATCTTGGTAAATACAAAACACTGTTTTCAAATAACGATTTTAATTATTAAGGCAAGAAAAGCCCTTCACACCAGCCTGTCCCTGAAATATAAATATAATCATCCTCCTTGTTTAAGTCAAGACTTTTGGGAAAATGTTCTGTTAACTGACGAGACAAAAGTGGAACTTTTTGGAAGTTGTGTATTGTGGTATATCTGGTGTAAAATGTTAATTTCGGAGAAAGAACAACATATGTAAAATCAAACATGGTGGTGGTACTGTTATAGTCTGGATCTCTATTGCTGCTACACTCAGAATGCAATGTGGTAGAAAACCAAGTCTGTTTATTACTCTCATCACACCATCCTAACAGAGAATTATGGTTAAAACAATATCATGCTGTGGAAATATTTTGTTTTGCAAGGACAGGGAATTTAGTCAGAGTTGAGGGGAAGATAGATGGAGCTAAATACTATGTAATCATACTATACTATACTATGTAAACTAATGTAATATTAGAATGGCCCAGTCAAAGTCCAGACCTAAATCCAACTGAAAAACTATGGCAAGACTTTGTTTCCATACAGTTTCCCCAATCTGAATTTTTGGAAAGACAAATTGGCAAAGGTTTCAGTCTCTAGATGTGTAAGGCTGGAAGAGAAAAACCTCAAAAGATCTGCACCTGTAATTGCCACAAAAAGTTTTTCCCCCCTCTGCCATGTATTGGCTCAGACTCTTATTTGTAGAAGATTCTGAGAACTGGGAATCATTTTTATCTACTTCAGCATTACACTCTACTTTGTATTTGTCTATCCGAATTAAATATGTTAAAGTTTGTGGTTTTGTGACAAAAAAATAAAAAATGTGAAAGTGTAAATACTTTTCCAAGGCACTGTAAACTTAAAATCTTCATTAAGAGTTGTTAAATGTTTTTAGAATAAAAACAAATTAGTTTAAAGAAATCCAAGGTTTTGATTCTTTAGCACAACCACCAAACAAAATTTCAGGTAGCAGACAAAACATTCAAGGGATGAATTTGATTATTTTTTTAAAAGATTTTTTTTAATACCATTTTGAACACTACCTGAAATTCGCAGTGCATACGTACAAAGGTAAAGGACCCATGGTACAAAGGAATGTGCCCAGATGGGATTGGTGAGTCATGGCATGCAGAAGCCCTTTTCACACATCAGTTATTGGCTTAAAAAGGACGTCCTTGTGAACCCAATGGGGTTCCTCTTTGGTAATTCACAGAGACCAAACAGGGGCGGGTCAGAACAATGTCTGTGTGAGCTTACACACCAGAAGCCAGCATAAAGGAAAGAGCTTTGCACAGGCAGCGTTACTCCTTAGAGCGGTGGTCTGTGCATGGTGTCACCCACTCCCCGCTCTTGCCACCTCATATGTGTATCAGCTATGGATCATCATCAAACCCCCGTCTCTCCACTGTGCCTTCACACAAGATACTGGTGCACAAAAAAGGTTCCTCAGTAAGAGAAGGAATATGTGAGAGTTATTAGAATATGACAATCATACAGTACTGTGCAAAGGTTTTAGGCAGGTGTGAAAAAATGCTTTAAGAACTATAAAAGATGATTATTTATTTTTATCATTTTACAAAATGCTAAGTGAGCAAACCCAAACATACAGCCAAAGTCATTAAGAACTATCTTCAGCGTAAAGAAGAACAAGAATTACTGGAAGTGATGGTATGGCCCCCACAGAGCCCTGATCTCAACATCATCGAGTGTATCTGGGATTACATGAAGAGACAGAACGATGTGAGAAAGCCCACATCCACAGAAGATCTGTGGTTAGTTCTCCAAGATGTTTGAAACAACCTACCAAGCAATTGATGCTGTTTTGAAGGCAAAGGGTGGTCACACAATTTAGATTTCTCTTTTGTTCATTCCCTGCATTTTGCTGATGGATGAAAATACATGATTAACACTTCCATTTTTTAATATGTCTGACATATTTGAACAAATTACAACTCATGCTCATATTTGTTAATACCTGTTTGTGTCACATTAAGTCTGTCCTTGTAAAATGTCTTATCTTCAGAAACCATCCATACTGGTGAGATCCTGGTCTAATGAATCATCTTGGAGAGGTTGTTCATGACAGGCTTCAATAACAAACATTTCAGGTTTTTCTTATGGTGAACATGACTAAAGGTATTCCAGAAACAGTTTTTGAGAAAAAATAGTTTATCTGACACAACATTTGATATCAAAACCCATGCTCTTAATGTGTTTTAGCATGTGACAAAACCTCATGGAAGAGAAACAGCATTCTGAGATGGCTAATTATCATGGAGGACAATTTGATATGTTAAAGTACATACACAAGTGTCTGTGAATCCAAAAGGCTACAATGCGAATTAAAATTTGACAATATTTTTCTTATTTTAAAGTTGTTTTAATTTTTTCAACAAGTCTTGTTTAAATAAAACTTGCAAGTATGGCTGCTCAGCTTCAGACAAAAAATGATTACCATAATTACTTTAGGTAATACTGTGATCATATCTTTTTTTAATAATGTTTCTTTTTGGAAACACAACATTAATTGCACAAACTAAGAACATTCCTGCCTTATGTTTGGATCGATTTTCTGAAATTCGGATTTTACACTTAAATTATCTGGTTGATTTATAGAATTTAAAAAATTCAACAACAAAATACCACAAATTTAGTGACTTTCAATGAATTTCAGAGGTGTGTCAATACAACTGATAATCTCAAAACCCTTTTCAACATAGCATATGTTTTAAAGGCTTTTTTTTAGCTATGAAATGAAAAAATAATTTGAAGTGAGTAGGTGCTGGGTTTGGGTTAGTGGTACACAGGGAAGCAGAATGTTTAATTATCACATTCCAATCAATGCTGTTGTCATTTTTTGTGTCATTGCTTGGTGCTAAAATAAAAACAAATAGACTTAAGCGAAGCATTTTCCCATAATGGAGCTTGTCTCAAATTATTTATTCCAGATGGCAGCCAAACTGATATTAAATGAAAAGCTTAGAGAGTTTGCTTTTTTCAGCTTCATCTTCAGTGTGATTAGCAGACATCTTACACTGTCCAAAGGTTTTAGTTAGGGGTTGAAAGCAGAAATAATTGGTAGACTTTAAAACAGCTTTAAATATCTCTGATTAAGTGTGTTTTGCAGCACTCAGGACTTAGATGCTGAGCCCAACAGGAAAAATGTGGATAAAATGACAGACAGCTGGCCATTTAAATGACATGCGGGATGTAAACAAAAACTCCATTTGTATTGCAGACATCCATAAAAATACTCAAACAGTTTAGGGAGTGCTACCTAAAAGTTCCTTCACATTAATGTGATTTTGGTAGCACAATAGTTTGTACACAGCTGAATAATCACACATTGTCCACAGTGATTGAAAGAAGATTGAGCTCATACCCCTACTTCTGACAGCCTTTTCTGTTTGGAACCCATTTCTCTTTTCCTCATCACTTCCCTCCATCTATGCTTCACTGGATGTCATTTGTGATTTCTGCAGAGATGTCCATTGTTTTTATTCAGCACCATGCAACAGCAACTGAATAAGAGCTATAATCACATGGCGCACAACAAAACAACATAACTCCTATGTCTAGCAGTGTATAGAGATGGAACAGCTGGGAAACAAAGCTCACCTCCCACAATCCAAATACATTGTACATTTTACTTCTTAGTGAAATTTGGAAACAATTTGACAGCGTTTATGGGAAATAATTATCGACCAAAATAAACCAGGACCATTTCTTTATCCCATTTTTAAAACTTACTGGGCATTTTTGGTTGAGAATATGTCTAAGCCACATTTAACTTGTCCTACGACACAATCTGACTGTAATTGGTCTAAAAGTGAACTTTTAGCAGACATCTAAATTTAGACAAGTATTAGCCAAGGCTGACACGAATGAGTAAATGCTTGGACCTTTTCCCATAGCCAAAGTGTTGAACCTGGTGGCAGTTCGTCTTCAGTTGCTCCTTGATGGCGAGCCTGTCTATACTGTGCATTGCATTCTCCAGTCCAGGAGAAGAGGCCGGGGTTTTCAGTATTTAGTGGACTGGGAAGGTTACGGACCAGAAGAAGAAAGGTCCATGCTTGGGCAGGGATTAAATCCATAACTCTGTTAGCTGTGGCTAGAACATAACGTTTTATTTTATAAAGATTAATTCAGCTCCATTACATTTAATATACTAGCCACATCTTATCAATGCCACATAAGATGTGTGTTACAAACACTTGTAGTTACATACGAAAGGACATAGACCATGCTAAAAGTCCATGGGCACTTGTTTCCTTTTCTCACTAGATCCAAGAGGCATATTCTTGTCATCATCAGTGCAGTTTGTACAGCTTGATGTTTCCACTGCACTTCAGATCTGTTTATGCAAATACGCCTTTGCATCTATCATTGTTGTTGCTCTTTTTAGTTCCTAACCAATCAAATGTTTTTTTTCCCCACACAGTAAAACTATAACTGTTATAGCAAATCAGAAGACAGTGAAGACAGAACTATTTAGATCTGGCTACATGTAAGCAGAATCCCATACAGTGTATTTCTAAAGATTCCAAACATTGTAAAGAGTGTTGTGCATTTGTACTGGGTTAATTCAGTTTAATTCAGTTATTATTTATATATTGCATATTCACAAATGAAAGAAAATGAAAGAAAATGTATCTTTAGGGGCTTTACAAAGAGGCTGGAATCTTTTTCTGGTCTTCTCTGCAAATACTGTCAAACTGGAATGATGCAACGGGTAGTTCAGAGGACACGAAATTTTAGCCGGACACAACTGATGAGATTCAAAAGATTTATTGATCTTTCTGGAACGTGTTCGGCAGGAAACCACCAGCAGGAGGCACAGGAACTTCTGGAGACAGACAGATTGGTTAGTGGTTGAGCAAAGGACCGAAAATATAGCAAAACTCAGAAATAAAGCCATTAACTTTTTCAGAATCCATGAGAGGTTCAGGAAACTGAATTTCGCTCCTCAGTGTGATCGTCAGGAGGCAGTAGGGCTACATCACACTGGCTGTCAGGTTTGCAAACCCAGTGACTGAGCAGAAGATGGTGGTCAGGGGACAGAAACAGGGTCAGAGCTGGGTGGACAGAATCAGGCGGCAGGATCCGAGGGAGAAGCTTGAATCATGGGTTGGGGCACAGAAGCGAGGTTAGGCAGAGAGGGTTGGTCAGGAGGCAGAAGCAAGGTTGTTTGTCCAGAGAGCAGAAGCCAATGAAGTATCCGACGTGGGCGAGGCAGAGCAGGGAAATCCGTGAATCAAAACAAGATCAGATAAGGTAGACACGCAAGGAAGGAACGCTGGATACTACTCACACAAAGGATTTCGAAAATCTAGCACTGGTTGCCTGTCAGAGAGGTAAAGCAGATGAGGTGTAATTAGAGAGCTGGCAGGGAAGAACCGGGTGAAAACAATCCTCCTAAAAGCTGCAGCACAGAGCAGGCAGATAGAGATGATGCAGTTAACCAGTGCAGAATCATAACAGTACTCTCCTCTCAAGGTCCGGCTCCTGATGGACCTTCAGATTGATCAGGGTGCGACCTATAAAAGGTCCTGATGAGATCTTTGTCAATGATGAACCATGCAGGGATCCAGGAGTGCTCTTCTGGTCCGTAACCCTCCCAGTCCACTAAATACTGAAAACCCCGGCCTCTTGTCCTGGACCGGAGAATGCAATGCACTGTGTAGATAGGCTCGCCATCAAGGAGCAACTGAAGACGAACTGCCACCAGGTTCAACCCTTTGGCTATGGGAAAAGGTCCCATGAAGCAAGGTGGTAGTTTCTTGCTTTCCACTTGTAAAGGAAGATCCTTGGTGGAGACCCAAACCTTCTAACCAACTTGGTATGCTTGAGCCGGAGTGCATCGGCGATTAGCAGCTCTGGATTGCACCTCCGACATGGCAGACATAGTTCTCTTGCTTTTCTTCTATGTGAGTTGGCACCTTATGGCCGCAGCGTGAGCAGACTGACCTTGGCCTCCCTTTCCTGGAGGGTGAACACCGGTGGGTAGAATCTATGAACGACGTAGAACGGAGAAAGACCAGTGGTGCTTGATGGCATGCTCCACCCAAGGCAAGCTGTGCGACCACTTGGTGGGATCAGCGTTGCACAGGATACAAAGCTTGGTCTCAATCTGTTGGTTTGCCCATTCAGATTAACCATCAGATTGGTGGTGAAAACCAGTCGACAGACTGACAGAGACTCCCGACATCGAGCAGAATTCCTTCCACAAATTGGAGACGAACTGAGGACCTCTGTCCGACACAATGTCTGTGGGCAGACCATGGAGGTGGAAAACCTCCCGAGCCAGTATTTCCCCCATCTCTTTGCCTGAAGGCAATTTCTGAAGAGGAACGAGGTGAACCATCTTGGAAAACCTTGTGTGATTGTTGGATGTGGGCAAACCTGTGACAAAGTCCATTGTGATGTGAGACCAGGGACGTGACGGAATGGGAAGTGGTTGCAGCAAACTCGAGGGTGGGCATCTAGACGCCTTGGCTTGACTGCATTGATGACAAGCTGTGACAAATTCCTTGATGTCTTTAGTCAGGGTTGGCCACCAAAACTGAGGCTGAACCACCTGTAGAGTCTTGTTCATTCCTTGGTGACAAAACCAGATGTGACTTATGGTAGAACAAAAGTAGCTTTTGGATCAGGTGATTGGGTACAAACAGATGGTCCTTAGGACATGAGTCCAGAGCTGGATGGTCTTGGATGACATTTCTGACCTCCTTTTCCAGTTCCATCATTGTGACTGAAATTCTTACAGAATCCGGGAAAATGAAGTCCTCCGCACCACTGATTGTAGAATCGGATTTCTTATGAATGCCGGAAGGTGCATCAGATACAAAAAAGTTAAATCATCCAACAAACAGAGGCCATCTTGCTTGTCTGGGGTTAAGTCTTTTAGCTGACTTGAGGTACTCCAAATTGTTGTGGCCTGTTCAAACAATGAATGGTTACTTCGCCCCCTCTAGCCAGCGTCTCCATTCTTCCAATGTGAGTTTAACGGCCAGCAGTTCATGATTCCCCACGTCATAATTTTGAACGGCTGTGGATAAGGTCCTTGAAAAGAAAGCACACAGGTGAACATGACCATCAGGGGATCTTTGGCTTAGAACTGCACCTACCCCCATATTAGAAGCAGTGGGTCCTGTTTTTCAGGGTCAGGGGTGTGCAGAACAGGTGGTGAACAGAGACTTTAATTTCGTGAACGCCTAATCTGCCTGATCGTTCCACTCAAAATGAGTTTTCTGGATGAAGTGAGAGCATGGAGAGGAGAAGCAACCTGACTGTAGTTGTGAATGAAACGGCGGTAAAAATTAGCAAAACCCAGGACTGAGAATATAGCAAAACTCAGAAATAAATCCATTAACCTTTTCAGAATAAGTGAGAGGTTCAGGAATCTGAATTTCGGCTCCTCAGTGTGATCGTCAGGAGGCAGCAAGGCTACATCACACTGGCTGTCAGGTTTGCAAACCCAGTGACTGAGCAGAAGATGGTGGTCAGGGGACAGAAACAGGGTCAGAGCTGGGTGGACAGAATCAGGCGACAGGATCCGAGTGAGAGGCTTGAATCATGGGTCGGGGCACAGAAGCGAGGTGAACGGGGAGGCAGATTCGGGCATACGGATCCAAAGGTTAGGCAGAGAGGGTTGGTCAGAAGGCAGAAGCAGGGTCGTTTGTCCAGAAAGCAGAAGCCAATGAAGTATCTGACGTGGGCGAGGCAGAGCAGGGAAATCCGTGAATCAAGATCAGATCAGGCAGACACACAAGGAAGGAACGCTTGATACTACTCACACAAAGGCTTTCGAAAATCTGGCACTGGTTGTCTGTCAGAGAGCTGCTTATAAAGGCAGGAGCACAGGTGGAGCAGATGAGGTGTAATTAGGGAGCTGGAAGGGAAGGAGCAGGTGAAAACAATCTTCCTAAAAGCTGCAGCACAGAGCAGGCAGACAGAGATGATGCAGACAATCAGTGCAGGTTTTATAAATTAAGCTTTTTAAGTGATTTTTAAGTCTTACCGCATTTGCTCAATTGGATTTAGGTCTGGACATGACTAAGCCATTCTAACAAATTAATATGGTTTAAGTGTTTTGGAGCCTCATCCCAAGATTAGCATACATTGTATGTTGCTGCAACCATCTTCCCATCAACTTTGACTTGTTCCCTTTCCTTGTTGCTGGGACCCAGCCATGGATTTCAACATTAATACTCCGGTACAAACTCTTCTGGAATTTTCAAAATAAATTCCATTTAACTGACTTCTAGCAACTGAGGAAAGGGGGGTAGCAGCAGACTTCCCATGATGCCACTGTCTGAATAAGAGCACCCCCTCTCCCACAAGCCGACCTCTTCCACACGGCCTTCCAGAAGGACCGGATAGGGGGGACAAGCGCGCTAATGTCTTTTGCTGGCAAAAAGACATAAACTCTTCAAACTGGATCCAAGAGTGTCATACGATCACCGATCATATGCAAAAGTTAAGTATGATTGAATAACTGTTTGTGTATCCAGTATTCATTCATAAAACTGAATTAAGGTACACCCTTTTACTTGACCTTTTTCTCCGGGGGGGCCTGCTGAAGCAACGGTATCAGAGAAGTCACTGCAGAGACGCCGTCTCTACAAGCCGAGTGAATCGGTTTTCCTTGCCTGAGAGGAGGACAAAACAGCGGCCCCGCATCACCGTGGTTTGGTACCTGAACAGCTGGTTGGAAAGAACGGGCCGCCTTGCAAGCCACACCGCCCGAAGCTAACCGCTTGGGTTGACTGTGTAACTTTTTTCAAACTTCGCCCCTTGGACAATTTTCTCCCCATAGTCAGAGGTTAGGGTTTGGGCAAGAATAACATTTAGGATGAAATGATAAAACGTTTTTCATTTTGGAAGTCTGTTGTGTGAAACTCCGCTATCTTAGTGCTAGCAGGCTATCTGCAGCACACGTGCTCAGGTTGTGTTCTTTTTTTGTGTGTTTTTAAAATTAAGAAAAACATTATTTAAAGGGTGTTTTTAAAAAAAGGCTGCTCATAACGCACCGTCCGCGCTTATGCATTTTAACCCTTTTTGCCCCTGGGGTTTTAAAAGTATGTGTTTGATTCTGGTGCTAAGCTAAGCTATCAGCCTCCTTTGTTAGCTTAACTGAAACAGCTTAAAAAACACTGCTTGCTACTAAAGAGTATTTAACAGGAAGGTTGTTAGTTTTCAAGCTAGTGAATAATAGTCCCCTAAAAACATTTTTACTACATTTGAAAACTAAGTAAACACCATTAAGCCCATTTCTCCAGAAAGTTTTGGTTTTTTCCCCAAATACTCCTTTAATAAGTTTTCTTTAAATATTATTTAAATACATAAAGGCAGCTAATGGAAAAAACCTTTGAAAATTAGTCATCCAGAAGGGTTTGGTTTTTTTCAGCAGATCATTTCTTTAAAACATTATTTTTTTAAAATAATTTTTATCTGATCTTGCATTGTGAAATGGTTGTCTAAGTGGTTCCAAGACTAACTTAACTTCATTTCCAGATTCTTCAAGATAATCCTTGGTTCAACAAAAAATAAACATTGCATGGTAATGTTGCATCACTCTTTTGGTCATAATTTTCAGTCATCTTTAATCAACTTGTTTATATTGTACATAGCCCATTAGTCTTCGCCATTCATTCGTCATATTTCAGTTGGATTGTTTTAGCATAGTATGTTGATTGAACTATGTTTGACTTTGAGTTGACCTATTTTTGTTAATAAATTCTTGTATTTTAAGAAATTGTGTGAATTCATTCCATGTGTGTGCAGAGTGTTGCTGTTCAATGTCAGCGCTTAGCTTACACCTTTCAACTTTGTCCTAATACCATCACCTTACTGGGCTGGTATTCACAGGACAACCCTTAACAGACCGAAATATTATAGACAAAATATTAAAATATTAATATTAAATATTAAATAATATTGTCAGATTAATAATCCCAACATTGTAAAATAAAATAATACTTATGTTAGTGTCAGGATTTTTCCTTTTTGGTTTGTAGATCTAAGATCTAGATCTAAGTCTTGGTTCAACTCCTTTTGTGTTAATTAGTCTTCCTCCATCAGTCCCCCTGCTTTCATTCTGCCGCAGCTGTTCCGTATTCCCTCTGATTAGTTAATTGGTTCATTTGTCATTTTCCAGCCCTGCCTCAGTATTTAAGCTCCTAGTTTTTGTTGGATTGTTCCATTACACTGCATGTGTTCCTTGACCTGCTCTCCCTGCAATTCCCCCTGTACGTTCTCCCTATTTCATCATTAAAGAACTCTGTTTCACCACAGTCAGTCCCTGCACTTGGGTCGTTTACAACCACATCATGACAGCTGTGCTCTCAAATTACTGAACTCTGCAAGAATTTATATGTTAGTTATTCACATGTCATGTTACAGGTGAGGCTGTCAAAAGTTGCAAGTCCTTCAACAAATCAGACTTGTTTTTGCGAAGTAATTACATATTTATATTTGATATTTGAATAGTCAATAAATATTGTATAATGTTATGCAATTATTGTAAGTATATGCTAATTTGATAATGTGAGAATAAAGTCCCAAACTCTCAAGGGGACAATGCTGTTAATTTCATTTTAAATTCATTGTGAAAAAGATTCACCTTTCCCTGTTGAACAAAAATCCAAGAGGATTAAAATCCCATTCCAGCTTGTGTTTGGAATCAAACATCGGATTTTCTCCTTTGTGAGGTAGCAAGTCTAGCTGGACTGTATATATAGGCTGCGAATGAGAGGAATGTTTACTTACCTCTTCATCATGAGAAGTCGCTCATCAGAGTGATCAGTTATCTGCCCCCTTTGTACTTTTTCGCTGGACTGAATCGATGCTCTTTAATAATGATATATGAGAGTAAACCTGAGGATGGTGGCAGGTCAAACGATATAGAGTGGTGGAGGAGAAGTAACACATATAAAGTTGATAAACAAAGTAATTTAAAAACTTGCAATGGAGCAATGGTGCTCTAAAATATCAGAATAAGTAAAATAACCTTGAGCTCAGAGAGTCAAGTGATTCTAGCATTGACTATTAACCTCCATTTTCTAATGTGTTAACCTATAATTGAGTAAGCCATGACTTAATCTATTACCAGAACAAAGGATCAAAGAAGTTAAAAAGCAGACCTCATTTGTAAAACAACTCTTTATGCAGACGTGGTCAGATTTTTATTAATTTTGTTTTGGTTTAGCTTTATACCACAGTTTGGTAAACTAATTTTTCACAGGAATCCAGAGACATTGTATGGTGCATGAAAAACTCTAGAATACACCTTGCTGGAAACTGTTGGTCAGCTGCGTTTGAGCGCCAAAAAAGGAAAACCCACAAAACCTTTTTGTCTCTAAAAATAAGACGTCAATTGTTTGCCATTTGTCCAATGGCAAAAATTTACCTCATGACTTGACAAACAGAGAAGCACTCTACATAACTTTAACTAACTTGATGCTATTTTGAAACAAAAATTGGACGCAAGGCAGAGGTAGCAGGTCTGAGGTTATATAATCTTTTAGAACTTTTCTAACAATAATGTTTCTCAATGATATAGATAAAGATTAATTATATAGAGCCCAACAATTCATACAACAAAAACCAAACAACAATCTTGGCAATCAGAGATCAGTGCCAACTATTCTGGAGGCAAACCCCAAGCAAAAAAGACAAAGTAGAAGCAGAACTTCACAGCTTATGATCCAAAGTGTGGTTTTATTAACATGACATTATTATCTTTAGTTTTTCCTGGTATATAAAACACAAATATTTGAAAAACTTTAGGAGCTGGTATTTTACAGCTGATTAATAAATACTGAAACTATATTGGATAAAATACCTAAATTGACGTATGCTTTGCTGTTCTTAATGAATCATTTATAAAGTACTTTGCTGAGGGCTAGTTCATTACTTTAAGAATTATGATAATTTATCATATTCTATACAAAAAAACACAGGATATATTTAAAACCTCAGGTAATTCTCATGAAGCCTTTGTCAAATTTATGAAACGGAGAACCTAAATAAGCAATTAACAGCATCTCAAAGCAACCATGCTAATTAAATTCTACAGTATTTGTTTATGGTTTATTTAAAAAGCTGTAACCTTTGGTTTTTAATTCAATTTTCTCTTTAATGTGTTCAAAAACCACTTTTCTTAAAATGTTTTCCAGAAGCAGTTGGATGCAGTATTTGGTGTTAGAATCCCACAAGAGACTTTTGGAGCTGCAATCACAATTCTGAGATTTAAAGCCAAAAATAAAACACTGGCTCCTAGTGAAGAAAAATACCAGGGGGATTTAGATGGGAATCATTACAATATCAGTGTCCTGATGGCATAACAATAAAAGTAACTTGGTTAAGATGCCAGGTTGTTCCTACCAGTTACGTCTTGTAAATATAGATTGGATTTTACTTGAAGCATGAAGATGTTACTTTGAAGTGGAAATGAGAACTAATGCGAGCATTTTGCTTTGTGCTACAAGAAAATAATTTCTCTGAAAAGTTTTGGTTCCAGAAATGTGTCAAGTTATTATTATAATCAGTGACCTCAGTCTTTATAATTTTTCAACATGTATCTATGTTGATCAATGCATGTGTTGAGACAATACATATTTTATGAATTTTGTCTTTTTAATTGCTTAAAGCTTTAAATAAAACAACATTTTTTTGCATGCTGTGCATACTCAAGTACAGCTCCAGTCATTGATTGGATCTGTCTATGCTACAGTTTAAAAACAATCATTGTGGTTAAAGTGTCTTCATCAGTTTCAAATGAGTCGGGTTAAAAAGCTTTTATAAGCCAAAGGACTCTATAGGAATTCAACCTATGTAATAATATAAGTGTGGTTTGTATATGCAATGTTGTTTGGTTTACCGCAGCAGCAAGAGTCTGATTTTTGTGGTCTGAACAGGACGCAGACAGAAAATCTACAAATTGGAGCAGCTGAACTTAACTCTGTGATGTTGGACATGTTGCCTCTGTCATGTTCTCAGTAGGGTACATGTTTGAGATGGTGTTATTAGCTTAAACATCCATCCATCAATTTTCTATACCCTCTTCTTCCGTACAGTCATGTTTTTTGGACTGTGAGAGGAAGCCGGAGTACCTGGAGAGAACCCATGCTTGCACAGGGAGAACATATTCCATGCAGAAAGACCCCAGACTGGGAGTCTAACGTAGGACCATTTTGCTGCAAGGCAACGGTGCTACCAACTAAGCCAAATTACACTGCCCAAACTTAAATAAATTGATGAATAAGAGTTAAAGAATGCAATTCTCAAGTGTTAAGTAAAAGCTAAGTTCATAGAAATTTAAAGTCTTCATTATTTCATTTAAAATTCTGAGTTTATTAGAAACAAAATGTTTACCCATCTGGAGTTTTCCTAATTTTTAAACTGAAAACTAAGTTTGTCTACTTTTAGTTCAGTCTCACATTTTAGAGAAGGCCAGAACATCTTGACATATTCAACAATCACGAGGCTGAATTTTCAGCGGTTTTCTTCTTAAAAACCATAAATAATAAAAGCTTAATACTATTTCTTAAATTAACTTAAAAATAAAAATGGATAATAAGTTGGCAATGATTAGTTAGGGCATAAATTAACTGGTTTGATTATTGACTCAATGGATAGTCAGTAAATTATTTGGTAAAAAACGTTTGATACAGCTTTCTTTTAAAGAATCCTTATTAACATATTATACATAGTAAGTAATACAAAAATTGGAGTGCAGTTATATTCAACTGCCATTAATGGACTTTAGAAGAAATTGTCTCTAATAGACGTCAGTGCCAAACTCAAACTAAACCCTTATAAGCTGAATAAAAATAAAAATTTCAAATTTAAACAGGAAGGCAGGAAGGAGAAGAACAGAAAATAATTGACTGTTATAACTTACAAAACCCAAATAAATGGAAAACATCACAACAGCTGTTTTCACACATGAGAATTTGTAAACTACTTGGTCCTTGAGTGTTTTTTTTGTTTTGTTTTTCTGCAGTTGTTCAGACAAGCTCTCCAGAGCAGGAGATTTTGTGGTGCAGATGTGCTCTGAAAGCTACAGACATAAATGAGGTGTACGGTAATGGATATCTTGAGTGCACAGGAGACAGGCTGTGATGCAAAAAGCATGAAAATTGCTGTTTATTTCTTTACAACCTGTCAAGAATGGGGTATGAGGCTGACTGTGTTTGTGTTGATCATTAACATGCAGGTGTGAGCGCTTCCAAAACAGGAAAAAAGTAATTTTTGCCAGAATATTTGCTGGTTTTAGGAAGTTCAATGTGAACCCTTACAGAAGGAGGATGCACCAATTAACTACCCAAAGTTTGGAATCTGCTAATTTTCCTTTCATCGGTGGTCAGTAAATTAGATAGTGATGAATTGAAGATTTTATTGCTTGTTCACTGAATGCATCTGAATGAAAGAATTCATTTTCAAAACATTCTCAAGCAATAAATGCATTAAGAAACAGCATTTACTTTGATGCACTTTATTTTATTAGTTGAAAAAAAAAGATCTGATAAACATTAGGGACATATGCTATGATGCATAGTCTTGTAATTCCTTCTTGTTATTTAAACTGCTACCTCTATCAGAGATACTGCAGCACAGTTTGCCTCTTTTATGTGTTCTGATCAGTAGGCATAATCCAGTAAAAATATGAAAACAATTTAAATTTTTCATAATTAGAAGCTTTTATTACATCATTGCCCAATATATTTACCAAGTTCTAGGCCGATGCAATCCTTTATTTAACTTGCAAATGTAAAATTCACATTAGAAAGGTCATAAACACAACTAATTGAAAACAACATTGCATTTGCACAAAGACGTACAGGTAGATCCCAAGTAAACATTAATTAGTTCTGTGTTGAGTTCCTTTTTTTGTGCAGTTACTGTCAAACAGCTTTAAGAGAACCTGATGAAAGTATTTTCGCCTAGATCTCACATGTAACAAGATGTCAAAGGTGCCAAACTCTCCTGCCTGATGCAGTTCATTACTAAAAAAGAGCAAAATCACATTGCGAAGAAAAACAGAAAAATACACATTTCATGACCACTGTCTAGCCAGTGTTTCATTTAACACCACACACTAAAATCTTTTTTGTGGAAGATAATTCAAAGAACCAGAGACTCCATTTAACCCCGTCCTCGCTAATGTCATTAAAGCATAAGAAGCTCTACATCTTCTTTCATGTATTTCCAGGTGAATTAAATTGCTAATGCCATGGTTTTGCCTTTAAAGACGGTCATTGGCCATAATATGGATTATTATTTCTATTTCTTTGCGATTGCAGAATTATGGCAAAGAGCTGCTGGCCTGTGCAAACCAAACACTCCTCTTTTGCAGACAGGCATTCTGTAATGTTGCCAGCTAAAAGCAAGAAAAATCAATGTCCACTAAGAGAGCCAGATTATGTAAAGCCCAGCAACCTGACGATGATCAAAGTTAAAATGCAGAGAGCTTTGTGGCCACATGTTAATTTTTTTTTCTCAAGCTTTGTAAGTGCTTTTCTCAATTTGCATATGCAATGATCAGGTGTAACATTAAAACCAGCGTAGGCACCCTGACTAGTGTGCAGCAATGCATCCCTCCACACACACACACCAACCTGTTATACACTGTAAATCCCAACTCCTATAAGAATCAGAGGTTTGAATAGTCCATCTGTTGGATCGGACCATACAGGGCAGCCTTCCATCCCAACATGCATCACTGAGCGTTTTGCTGCCTATTACCTTGTTGCTGTTTCAGCATTGTTCTTTCCGTGGACCATTTTTAATAAATACTGACCACTGCAGCCTGGCAACAGCCCACAAGACCTGCAGTATCGAAAATGTTCTGACCCAGTTTTCTATCATCACAAGTTATTCTTTGTCAAACTTGATTATATCTTTAGACTGGCGTGTTTATCCTCCTTCTAAACACATCAACCTTGAGAATAAATGTTAACTTTCTGCCCATTACAGCCTTTCACTAACACATGCATCTATGGAGATAGTTGTATTCCCATAAACTGGTCAGTGTTATGCTGTTACGACTTTGTGAGATACTGGACCCCAGGATGCAGATGAGGAGGCAGCGTGATGGTAAGTGAAAATTTAATCAAACAAAAAATCACTCTTAGCAGAGTCAGGAACAAAACAGAAGCAGGCTGGCTTGACAGGCATGGCATGGTCCACAAAACAAGACATGAGTAGGGATACAATGATTCCGCGATGTGTGACTGAACAGGTGTGTATTTATGGAGGGTGAACCAGGTGAAGCAAGACAGATTAACTAGGTGCAGGTGAACCAAATAAACACTAATTGACAGGAGAACAAAACGTGGCTGGAGCAAAACAGAGACTCTTGAACACAAACTAACAGAAACTAGAAAAATATGAAACAAAAGCATAACCAGATCCTAAAACCAAACATGACAAAACATGAACAAGATGAAAAAACTAAAGCATGACCAGAAAAACAGACAGAAACATGATTCAAAAATTTTACAATAATAATAATAATCAGAAGAACTATTCAAAACCTGAACTGTGAAAAACATAAAGAAAAAACCAAAAACCAAACAACCCCAAATCATAACATATGCTTCATCGGTGCATCTTTTACCAAATAATAGACCACTTGAATAAAAACTACACATGTCCTTTAAGTTTGAATGTGCAGAGTGATTCCCAAGGGTTATCTTTTAGAGCTAAAGTTAAGAAAAAACCTAAAGATTTACCGAAGAATATAGATTTTCTGTTCTTACCAGTCTAGTCTAAGCATGTGTTGGTTACTGGTATCAAAGTATACACAGAATGTAAAAATGTAATGGTTTCAAAAGTGTTAAAAAACATTTTTCATATGATTCCTGCAGTATAAAGAATTTTAATGTGATCACACCTTGATAATGCACCAGTGCAGCATTAACCCTTCCCCACATGTTGCTGTTGTAAATGTAGGGCAGCGACATACATATGCCAGCAGAGGTCGCCATACCGTTATATTGTCCTTTGGGTACTGGCAGTTGGTGTAGCTTGTCCTTTAAATTTACGCTGTACTTTGGCTTTTGCTACGGCGAGCTCGCTAGATATCAATCAGTGTTAGTTTATGCCTCGCAAGGTAAGCTTCGCTGATTGCTTGCTCCTCACTATAGCCAAATGGGTTTTTTTTGTAAAACCCTCTTAGTATAACGTTTATTTTATTATTATTTATGCAGTTAGTGAGATGTTTGTGAATGCCTAACGGTTTTGGGTGTTTAAGACTGCTTTATACAAGCTGTAAGCTTGCTAGTCATTCGTTCCATTGAATGCACTTAATGGGTTATGCGCGTGACTTAATTACCTCAGTAATCTCTTGTTAGGTTTTTTTAGGTTTAATATATACTGTATTTGGGAAACTGCTTTAATGCGAGTTATGTTAACACTCAGTGTTTGCTTATTTCTTGGAAGGTTTGGAAGTGTGCCGAATAAGCTTAACGGTCTCAACCACGACTTTGACCACCCGTGCCTGATTCTCGCCTCCACCCACGCTCCGACAACAACCCTTAGAACACACTTCGGAAGTAGCAAGGTGCCATCTGACATAGACAGGGTTACATAAGGATTTTGATTATTGATTAATTAATCTTTATCAGAAATTATTATAAAAAATTATTATTCAGAAAAATTACTTCTTAACCAAAATCATTACTTACAAATAGAACTACAAATAGATGTCCTCTGGTGTTGTGATTATGGTCTCAAAGCTCTTAATAATTACAATAAGTAAATTATTATTAATAATTGATCATTCTTAACCAAAACCACGCTAGATGTCACTGTTTAATCAACCACTTCACCAAAGGTGGGGGAACTTTGACCTTATTTTGACAGATAAATCACTCTTGCACGAAATAAACACAAACGCTTCTCTTAAATATGTATGAACATTTATTGAAGCCATATAGCCCTATAATACTATTATTCTGGTCCAAAAACCTTCACCTAACTAACAAGCACCATTCTACACAAAGGGGATAAAATGACTACCTAACAATAATAATAAAAGAAAATATATGCGCATTGAGTGTCTATGGAGATCAAACCAGCAGTTTTATGGACAAAATGTGCAATTTGGGTTAATTTCGTGAAGCCCTCCTGGTGTGCTGATAGGCTGTGCCCTTAGCCAATAGCAACTTTAAAAGTCCAACTTCTAACTCCTGGCTGATGAAGGATAAGCTGGACAAAACACACACACCTTGCTGATCGCATCTGTGCTCCGCGATTAAGCAACACTTACACAGCAAATCAAAACAGCTCAGCATAAAACACTTCAGTCAGTATTGCATGTAACAAGTTGATACCTTGGATTAACTACTAGTGATTCTAAATCACTGTAACTATGCCTCATCCTGCCCAGATCTCTAAATGCACCTATCCAATTTACTATTAAAAAAACGCATCCGTGATCCACTCAAAAAAAATCAAACAGTAAACTTCTCATCCGTCAAAAACGGGGAAAATATGAAGAACCGTTTTGTCAACTGAATCACGACTTCAAATGTCTTCTTCAAATAAATCAACTTAAGGGTTTTACCTTGTCATCATTTTTGTATTTTGAGTAACCTTGTGTGATTCAAAGCCACTGACCAAGCTCCTAATTGGTTATTTTTAGAAGAAAACAACCATTTTAAAAATATTAGACTTGAGTCTCTTCTCTAAGATGATGCCAACATATAGGTTGTCCCATTATGTCCTCAGATGTGGTTGTTGAGGAACCAAATGGCTTACAGGAGGCAGGGAATGTCATGTTGATGTGAGTTTAAACAACCAATATTCAAATGACATACAGCACAGAACAAAACAGGCGAATCCAAGGGGTCTCAGGAGTATAAATACTGAGGAGAGTGATTGGAGACGTGAAAACACAATCTGGGTTGTCTTGCATCAGGGATTACACTGATGCAAGACAACTGGAATGAAACGGGGCAGATTAGGGAGACTGATGTGACAGAAACAAATGCTGGGTACATGTTTAAAAAAAAAAAAAGAGCACCAAAAAATGCCAAGAGCTAAATCACTAACACAGACATTACAAAAATAACTAAACACCATAATCTACTAAAATACAAATTGAACCCAAAATGACATGAAACTCAAGACCAGGATCACAACACAGATCCAAACTTCTTCATATCTCTTTCTTTAAGACTTTGCAGAGTCTTCCAAGAAGGATTTGTTGCTTCCCTTCTTCTTATTCAACTTTATACTACAGGAATTAGCTATTCAGAGGTAAAAGGTTTCCTTTATTAGACAACAAGTAAAAGAGTACTTCTGTCAGTAAGCACAGATCTGTCAGATGAATAGCATTGTTAGCATGGTAGCGCAATAACTTTTGCTTCAGAAGTCTGGGAAATGTGACACACAAATTACCACACTGGTGGTCTTTCATGACATTTCGACGAGGCTCTTAGTGTAGGCATGAATTTTATGAAAATTAAAAAAAATAAAGTAAAAGGTAAAACAAAAGTAAAAAAAAATCCAAAGCAATGTCACACTGAGCACTTATTTTCCTTACAGAAATGCATTTTTGAAAATTTGTCATTAAGGATATCCAGCTGCTCCATTTTCTTAGAGGTGATAAAGTGCTCATGCAAAATTTGTGGTACATGCTGAATTTCAGTCATCTGAGAGTTCAGCAGTCTGGTGGAGAAGCTATTATTAATCTGCAAACACAATTCGAGGACAACTTCCTCTTCTTTGCAATAATGCTAGCACACTACAGATGTTTGCATGCTCCATAGCAGCCTCATAAATAATTACTTCAGTGAACTTCAATGGTGCTGAGATACTTCCTTCCCTTGATTCTTATTTACTGTTTGCAGCAAATTCCCATAATATTCCATGACCTTTAACAACACATCTTCTTGAGGTGCCATAAACATAAGTTTATCAAGACATATACTGTATTACCGGTCCATGTTCATGCAGCCATGGGTTTCTTCTGCTTTTCATTAGAGGGTCTGTTTTCCATATTCATCTAAGGAATTAAATCTGCAGGAACAGAGGACGCTGGGAATGCTGCAGGGTGGCAAAGCAGTGGCTCTGATAATGGAGCCGTCTCCCATTTAGCAGGCTATGAGGCAACCAGCTGTGGCGCCGGGCCAACCCAGCCTCTGTGAGCTAGCAGTGTCACCGTGTACAGGCTTTCTCTTTCTCTCCGATGTGGTTAAAGCTGCATGTGACAGAGGCAAGAGGAAGAATGAAATGCTTCAGAATTACTGGGGCTCTATTTGTGTTAAAACGTGGGAGAAAAGGCAATGCACATGGTGGAAAGTGTAGAACTTGCGATGTAGAATATTCAAACTCTGGGCGATCGATCATGTCAAAGGGTGATAACAAGCTTTCAGCAAATTGGGATTAAAGTCCTTCTGTTCTGCATAATGGCAAGAGTCACCTCCTGTTCATCTTTATAGTCTGAATTTGTGGCTATGTAATAAATGAATGTAATTCACTGTAAGGAACTTACCCGGACACTGGCCAGTGGTGGATACCCCTCACTGAGTTCACTTCGGAGCAGTCTGCAGAAAGAAATAACAGGTCAGACTTAATGTGCAAGCAAAAATTACATATGGGGGTATGGCAATAGTTGTAATGGAATAGAAATCAAAACAGTTCAGTTCAGAGTTTAGTCTATGATTCAATTCCAGATTTAACGCATATGATTTGCTGTCTCTGCAGAGGTGGAACGATCATTTATGGCCAGATCGAATAAAGGTTCCAGACAGAAATATTGTTTTCCCTTTCTGTATGAAAAGATATTTTTTTGATTTATATGCATTACTAATGTTTTTATTCACAAACATAATTAACCATAAATCATATTCCTGAAAGCTTTCTTTAGCCCTGGGCTAGTTTACCTCCAAACATATAGTTTTCTGTTACAAAAACAGATGCAACGAATGGATTTAATGAATATAAATGTAAATTGAATGTGAATTATCTGGGTTTTAAATGCTTTACTCATGATGTGAAGTGCAAAGCGTCAGTTATGTTGTTAGCTTGTTACAAATAAAAGAAAATCCATGCAATTACAGAATATGCAATACAAATCATAATATGCAGGCTAAGAAGGATGCATTTCAGGTGACTACAATAAACTCATACCATCTATTTCAGTTAAATACATCAAAGCAGAGAAAAAGCTTTGTAACAGTACTAAAAAAACAAATCTCTTGAATTTGAATTAATCTCATTTTTCTTACCTTCCTCACTTTGTAAATAGTTAATCAGATCATTAATAAAGTGAATATTAACGACTGCTCTCATTCTGTCACTCTGTCAAATTTGCAAACAAACCTTTCAATCAGCAGCGACAATACAAAACACATCATATAAACTTCAGAGTAAAAGGTTTATATTTAGGTTCAGTTAATAGAAAAAACAAAGCTTTGTTCAATGTTTCCAGGCACACAGGCATTTATAGCTTTGACAGTACATGTATAAACCGCACCCTTGCTAACTCTACTCTTCAAAATGGGAAAGACCAGAAAACATGCTGTTTAAGTTAAGGTAGATGTGTCTAAGTAGACATGTCTATGGTGTCTAAGCCAAAAACAAACAGCTGTTGCTAATGACCCATGGACTGTAGGCAGGCATTGATGATTAAAATATTTAGCAGTTTGAGTTAAAAGAAAGTCTGCGCTGCAGACTGTTTCAAACTGATATAACTGAAGAGGTCTCTTTTGTTTAGCTAATCTTCAAAATGGGAAAGAAAAAAGAATGTGCCTTTAAGTAAGTTAAATATGTGTTGATCTCCATAAAACAGGAAATGGCTACAATAGATATTCAAGTAAACTGGTCCATACGTAGAGTCAGATGAAAAATGTTAATATTAAAAACAATTGGAACTGTCACAAACAATGATGGATATGGACCAACCCATTTATTTTACTGGTGGTGTCAATAACCTTTGAGGGCACTGCAGAGTTTTTATAATGGGAGTTGAGATAACTAAAGGCTGAATATATAATTATCTGTAAAGAATAATGTGGAAGATCACTTTTTGGCTCTGCCTGGCCTTTCCGACCAGTAACAGTGGGTTAAGAAAATCAGTGGTAGGAAAAAGAAAATGCCAACTTTAAATCACAGAAATATAACTTCACACCTGGGATGCTGTGAAGATACACCAACGCAGGTGTAGAAGCCAACCTTCCAGTTTTCTGACAGGCAGCCTTTCCTTTCAGTATTTTGTCTTAATATAATATACCGCTATTTGTCATGTGCGCACTGACAGCTCCCTCACCTCTGCATCAGAACAATTCAAGCATGTTGACAGAGAAAGCTACCTGTCTGCACCGGAGTCTAAATGAATTTGTTTGTGTTAGTTTTGTTCTGCATGCAGCGAGTGGAGAGTCGTGCATTCAGAAGCATTTCTGCTCCACCCCTCTGATCCAACATGATAAGTGACAGAGGTGTACAAAGAGACAAATGATCTTTTCAACTCTGCAGTGCTTTACCTTGACACAAGCTTTCCACTGTACTTGCATATTTTTTTGGATTGTTTTGCACAGCAGATATGTTGCTTACAGTGATAATAAAAATAGGATTTTCCACCAAAATTCTTAATATTTATACAACAGTAACAGTAGAAATATAGAACAGTACATGCTTCTCTTCAAACAAAGGCAGATGAGAGATCATAACTCCTCTTCTAGTGGAACAAACACCAGTTTTGTGAGATAATATCAGCCAATTAAGCACAGGCTTGCGAGATCTGGAAGGTCTTAAAAGCATTAAATATGCATGTGTAGGCTGTTGTTAATTACATAACCTATTGTTTTCATTACCCAAAAAACATAGCATTCACATACATACACATAAAACTAAAGAATCAGCAATGTTCCCATAGTGCAGCATAAATAAACAGTTTTTATGTGATTAAATTGTAATTACACTTGAAAAGAGCATTGCATGGCTGATAACAAGCTTTTAGTAGTATTAGTCAGTTAATAGCACTTAGAAAATTCAAAGTTAAAACAAGCTAGCAGGGGTTAAATTGGAGTCAGGCAAAAGCTTAGCAACTATCATTGCATAGCATGATGATGTGGAGTAGTTTGGTCTATTTTCTTCCAGCGTTTTATTTTTTTATATATTGTAAAATGTGAAATTATGAAGTCTATGCATATTATAAATTATCATAATGTCATGCCATTATCACCTTCTGTATCCTTACTGTATTTTACTGTGACATAATGGGGAGCAGGCCTTGGCGCATTGGTTCTGTGAAGTTATATACATCAAATATTTCCTTTTATATCAGTAAACAGAATGTCCTTAAAATATTCCCCTTTAGTTGATGAAATCTTACTCTTGTTTTAGATGCAGGGAAAGCCCAAATTTACAACAAGCTCAGCCATCAATGACAATACAGTGGATCTACTTCTTTCCATTAACCAGTTCAGCCTTAATCAAATGATTCCAATACAAAAGCATTATCAGGATCCTACGAATTACAATTGTGATTGCAAAAGACTGCAGAAGATCTAGTCCAAGCATGGCTCTGGTTTAGGCTGGGCTATGGCAATGCTTTTTAATCAGAATGGTCACAGAGTCCATAAAATAAAACCTTAAGTTGATGCAAAATGCTGCAGTGAGACCTCTGATGAGAATTAAAATAAAAGATCGTATCTCCAATTTATTCTTCTCACTAGCTCCCTGTTTATTCCTGAATAGTATTTGAAATTCATCTTATTGAATATATATCAAATATAAGCAGAGCACTTTACTCTAAGACTGCAGGTTTTTAGAGTTTCGAAGAATAAAATGGATGGCAAATATTTTAGTTCTCAGGGTCCTCTTCCGTGTAACCGGTTCCCAGTTTGTGTCTATGGGGCAGATGTCCTTTTTGTTTTCTATAACTACCTTTAAAACCTTTTTTTAATTTTTATTTTTTTATAAAGCCTATAGTTGGAATGGCAGGTTATCCTGATCTGGCTCTGTAGTTATATTGCTATAGGCTTAGGCTGCTTGAGGACACACTAACCACCTCTCCTCACTTTGCTACTTTCTCTTACTACAATTACTGCTGCCTTTAATGTTGTGTTCTATCTGTATTTTCTTTACACAGACAGTATACCAGGCCCAGTGCTATTGTGTTCCTGTTCCTGCCTACTGTCTTTGTTTTCCTTCCCACAGGAAGTATAACTGGTTCAGTGCTTCTTTGTTTTGGTGTGTTTCCTTCCTATAGAGAGCAACTGATAAAACTAACTGATACCATTGGCTATTTGTTCTTTCTTTGTTTTTCTTCCTCATTAAATAACTGCCGGACTCCCACTTCTAAGCTTTTTCTGTGACTCCTTGCTGTCCACTTCTCCAGTCTCAGTTTGCTCTCACTAAGGCTTTTGTCACGACTCGGTCACTCCAGTCGTATAGCGATTGTCATCTAGCAATGCCTACACACTGCTCAAGACAATTGAAACTCTTTACATGTGTCCTACCGAGTGTCACCAGGACAGTGGCATCCTTTTCTATCTTCAAGAAACTTTTGAAGACCCAGCTCTTCAGGAAGCAACCCCTACCCTAGGATCCAACCTAGGATTTAGGGAATAATATTACTTGGATTTTTTTGAATGTATCTGAATCAAACTACATTCTATATGACTGAGATTAGACATGCTTGTTTTGTAAAGTGCCTTGAGATAATATTTATTAAAAATTTGTGCAATGTAAATAAACTGAACTGAAAACAATATGAATGAAAAAACATTGTAAATCTACCTCTGTGAGAAACCACCTTTACACGCCAAAGAGCCCTTCATTCCCTCGTTTCTACCCAGTGCAATTTGTCTTGAGGCACTAAAGATACAAGACCCTTTGGAAAAAGATAAAATAATTTTTTATAGATACCCACTATAGTATAATTGCTCACGTTATAGTGAAACAAAATACCCTAAATTATATTTGTATTTTTAGATTTTAGAATAAAGAGAAATATACTCCTACTGGGGAATTAATGCTTTTTTTCAGTTCCATAAAATAAAATAAAATAGCGCCTAATTTGTAGCCTAATGACAAAAAAATTTAAGGAAAAAAACTATCTATACTTTGCCACTAATTATATTCTGCTGTTGACATTGTAAGCATGTATTTTACAAAAACATAGAAAAACTGCTAAAATTAACCTTTTGTATTTTAAATCATTGCATGGCTGTTCATGATTTTTGCCCACATGAAGCTTTGAAGCCACAGGTTGCAGACCGCTGTGTTATAGGGCAGACTGAAATCCACATCTTGCTGGTTGAAAATCTATAAGCGGGTTCTAGAGGGTTTGCAGTCCATTACAATTTAATTTTACTCTGACGTTCAACTGTGATCTTCATTAAATAAAAACTCTTTCAGACATTACTCAAATGTTAGCTTGCACATATTTCTATTATGCATAAAAAATCTGCTTTGTGACTTGTGACCTGGTAATGCATGCAGTGAAAACAGCATCAGAAAGCAATTTGTTAAGGTCTCATGGCATCTATTTTAGATACTGAGAGACTCTTATTCCAGTCGATCTAAATCAAGTGAAAACATTAGCTGTGATTGAAGCTGTTTTGTAAAATAATACCAAAAATTCTGCAGGTAAAGATAATACGGAATACAATCATTTGACAATTGTAGAAGCAAATGAATAAATTAAATTTAAAAAGAACCCACAGCATTAAATGAAGAATTTGAGTAATTATTACAGTTTTCATTCTGGGCTTTAGAAGTCTTGCAGCTTTTTTTAGATATAACTCGACTTCCTGTTAATGCTTGCAGCAATGAGTACATACATACTGAAATGTCACTGCCACAGCAACATTTTTGACCATTTCTAGTGGTCTGTTGAAAAAGTATTATTAAGCTTTTAACACTTTCACATTTTCTCATATAACACCCAGAAAAGTCTTTTTGTCTTTCATAGGGATAACAAACAAACTCAAAGAAGCACATAATTGTGAAACTGAGTGAAAATTATTCTCGGTTTTCTACAGTTTTACAAATAAAAAACTAAAAAGTGTTGTGTGCAACAACCTTTTATGTGAGTATGTCTGCAACATCATGCTTTTAGAGATGTTTGAGCTTTTCAGTTCGAGCTCAATGAGACTGAATAAAGAACATCTGTAAACAGCAACTTTCAACAATTCTAAATTAGATTTTGGTGACTTTAACACATAAACATTCTTTGCTTTAAAGCGTCCCATTGTATCTCTGGCTGTTTTTAGGGTTGTTGTTCTGCTGGAGGTTGAACCTTTGCCCCAGTCCCGAGTCTTTTGCCACATGTAACAGGGTTTCTTCCAGGATTGTATTGTATTTAGCTCCATCTATCTTCCAATCACCTACAGTGAACTTTCCTGTCCCTGCTGAATTCCCACACCATCATGCTGCTACCACCATGACTCATTGTAGAGACTGTATGTCGGGTCGTTAGAGTTTTGTCACACATAATGATTTTCATTGAGGTCACAGAATACAGGTTTGGTCTGATCTCACCAAAGCACCTTCATCCATATATGTACTGTGTTTCCTACATGTCTTGCAAATGGGACTTCTTATGACTTGCTTTTAACAATGACGTTGTTCTCTCCACTCCTCCATAAAAAACAGATTTGTCTTGGTTGCTTCTTTGGTTGTTGCTCTCCTTACTCTGTTTTAGTAGATGGAGTTGCACCATTTTTTTTTTCATTTTTAGGTACAAGTTGTTTAAAGCTCAGATTAAATTATACATAGTTAGTCTACATATATATTAAATATGTATTGACTAAGTAGCGTTTAATGGCAAATGATTGCCCTGGATTTCATTCAGGGTAAAATAATAAGTATAAGTAAACAGCAAGTATAAGTAAAATGGATTGCTGGCATTTAAAATGTATTTAAAATGTATGACAATGTATAAAATATTTTGTAAAGTGTCTTGAGATGATATTCGTTGTGAATTAGCGCTATATAAAGAAACTAAATTGACTTGAATTGAATTACATACTGTATACTCACCACACTTTTCAGGGTTATTTTTGTTTGTGAAATGTTGAAAACCATGTATCTTTATTTACAGATCAAAATTATGTGCTACACTGTGTTGGTATATTAAAAATTCAAGGGGTGTTAATACTTCCAAGTCACCGTATTTTGTTTAACACTTAAGAGTGTTTGTTTATTGCAGTTATTTCTAAAAACCTCTTTAAAGCCTGTCTGTTCTAGGGAGCCATGTCTTTTTCTCTCTGCTGGAAAACTGGGGACAAACATGAGGAAATCACAGTTAACTGAAGCTTTTAGGGGGGGAAGAAAACGGAGCTGCTTTCCACTTCTTTATCTCCGGTAATAATGACAACTGAGGAGAAGCTCTGAATCCCCTCCGTCAAATCTAATTGCCAAAACAGCAATCTTGATTAGAATCACAACAGTCCTTTTTATCAGCAGCAGTCATTGCTTCGCAGTATGTTTGTCCATGCAAGGCATATTTACCAGCCTCTTCCAGAAGTGCAAACAAGGTAAGCCTCGACAAAAGACCCCGACACTCCTTCAGCGTTTGCTCAGCAGGCTTGGATTAAAAGAAACGTGTTTCTTCATTGCCTTTATTGTTTGCGACTCACAGAGCGATACCCTAAATTAAACTAGCAGCAACATTTGAAATCAAATCTAATATTTAAACCTAGGCATTGTGAAAAGTACAATTTCATGGACGTCACTCTTTACTGAGACACCCATCCTGTGTTCACGTCCTCTAAAGCCCTCAGCTCTCAGGAATACATTAATGCTCACTGCACAAACTCTCTCACTTTTCATGTTGCTTTAGCTACCCCTACACCTACCCATCAGGCTCCCACACATCAAGCACTTGCACATATGCTCAAATGGAGGGAGAAGACAATGACTGTAGGAGGATTTCTAGTCCTCGTTTGGGTTATTGCTGTTTTTTTTTTTCAATTTAAAAAGGCTGTAGTAGGATGTGTGAATTGTTGAGAAGAGAAAACAGGTTGCGCACTCAAATACAGAAGCAGATTTGTTTTAAAACATCTTTTAAAGATCAAATGTCATTAAAACCCACACACTGCCTCTTGGTAGTTCTTTATCTCTGCCACAAACAAATGGTGTGCAGCTCTAAAGCTTCCTCTAATATTGTTTTATAAACAGTGATTTCTCAAAATTTAAATGCTGCAATGTAAATGTAAATACATTTTTTGACAATGTCCTAGATTAAACAGGATCATTAACAGAACCAATGTTTAAAAAGGTTATAGTTTCTAAAATGCAAAAGTTATACATCATACAATAATCTTGTTAAGGATTAATAGAGGTCTATTCTATTCCACAATGCCTGTTTAATGAGATGCCAGAGAGCGAGCCAGACTCATTGACAGAATTTTTTTCCAGTAGGTGGAGCTTAGAGTAGTCCAGCCATCCCCCGCCCGCATCTATTATGAACACTGCTGCTCAGCTGGCAGAAAGAAGGCTACCACACATTTCCCTCACTTACAAAAAAGAGAAGCTTGAATGCTTGCAAATGATCACAGTTACAAAACGTCTCAATCATGGGATGGAAACTTAAACAGCCACCACACTATTCTGCAGCTGCCTTTCTTTTTAATAGCAAAAGACATGTAGCTTTTAACAAATAAACATAGCTTACATATGCATGTGGCACTGTAGCATAAAAATTTTTTTTTTCAGCTAATACATACTGCCTTAGGTTTTTCAGACATTCCACGGCATAATAACAATTATGAGAGGCAAAAATGCTCCAATGCTGTAAAATTGCACAATTTTATATCAAGCTACACTATGCAGATGCTCTGTCAGCATGGATGAACTGTTAGACCAATGACATACCAGGCTATATTCTGATTAATTAGGTAAATAGTAATTTGACCACTTAGGGGTACTCGTAGACCAATAAACATTAAACCTGGAAATAGCAAAATAAAACCAAATGGTGATGTCAAGGTCAAATGTACCCCATCTTGACGCAACACTGAATTCTACATCCATCATTTCACACTCACCCACTCTGTACAAACCATGCAGTAGACATTTCAAAAGCCGCACACATCCTTCAACAACGTGACAGGATATTACTTTGATAGGTCAACAGACACGGCATGATAGGAAAAAGTGTGACAACAGCTTAACTGAGCACCACCCATCCTTCCTGGTAAACTACAAATGACGTTTGATAAGCAGCCGACTTTAGACTCTAACTGAGCAGAAAGTCTGATTAATGTACCAGCTTCTTACATCTTCTAGCAACAGTTGCAGAACTACTATTTTAATGAAATTCTATATATCAAAATTTAAGTAACAACAAATAAAGGTTACAGATAACATTGCAACAATCATGTTAGATTTTTTTGGCAATAGTAGGAATAATTGTTTTCTGTTTTAAATAAAATAAATTTTATTTTTGCTCCTAATTTATGGGTAAATGCCACTTGATCTCACTATTGGAATTATATTCCCTGTCATATGTGAAAAATCTATAGATCTAACGTTTTAAGAAAAGCAAGCCGTAAACAAGAGTAAAATTATTTATAGAATAACACACAGTCATGTATATTCATATAGCTGCTGACTTTCCATGATAAATGATTCATTTGCTACTGCAGTTGTAAAGCCAGTATGGAAACCAGGGCTCCTCTGCAGCCACCCTCAAGGACAAACATCTATTTGTTCAGCGTTTTAGGACATCAAAGTTCAAAGCACAGGATAGGGCAGCCATTTGGGAAGCTGGGGGCTTTTATGTTTATTTCCTCCAACACTAACAGAATAAATAGTTTATTTTGTTCTTCCTATGATTTTTTTATTTAGAGCATCCCTCCAAAAAACAAATGGTTTCAGATTGAAAAACACCGTCCTTTGTTTCTGTTATCTGAGGATAGGTGTGACACAAGGCTGCTAATGTCCAAACCAATATATTTCTTGATCAACACACACAAGTCCCAAAGAAAGGTGGAGAAGGAGTTGACAGGGTGCCTTTAAAAAAAAGCCTGTTGAACATGTAGGGAAAAAAGCTATTTTTTGGGAATTAAATCATTTTTTTTTTATGCTAATGCCAGGCACGTAGTTAGACCTGGGCTTCTGGGGCGGAAGCCCCGGATGTTTTCTGAATAGCCCCGGACTTCTTGATACAAGAAATTTAGAAGTATTAAAAAGATGCAGCCACAAAATGGTATTGGACTTCACATTTTTATTTAAAAACAATCAGATTTTTTCAATTGTGTTCCATATAATCATGTCCCTAACCTGACAATGAGTTATAAGGAGAAGACACAAAATACTTATTTGCGCACTGCGAATGCGCAACTACGCGTACAGCCAGAGACGGACTCCATTCTGGAGTTGTCCATAACAGCAGTTTACTAGTTAGTCTAGTTCTACATGTAGACAGAAAAAAGTGTTGCTCATTTGCAGAACAAAAGACTGTGTTGAAAAAGTTTTCTTTTATTATTTTTGTCAGGCCAAATTTCTCCAGAAGTGGAATGAAGGGCTGAAAAGATGGCGATAAAAGAGAACAGGTTCATAAAAGAAGGAACAATTTTTTTTAAATGTTTCAAAAGCTCTTGGCATAGTAAAATAAATGTGTTTTAGGATTTTACCATTTGACTAACATTTAGGAAAATCAACTTTATACCACTTTCCTTTTTTGAAATGTAAGAATAAAGACAATGGAGCCTCAGGAGTGGAACACTTTGATGAGAATGTAACATTTAAAAAGGTAATTTATGTTGATTACAAAAGAAGCACATTTATCTGGCCCATAGTAAACATCTCTGAGTTTAAGAAAAACTTTTGTCAGCAAAAAATTCAGATCAAGTTCTTTTCTAAATACCTCAAAATGCATCATTATTTGCTTCAGCAAAATGGTTTTTCATCAGGCTTAAACTCTGTTTCTCCTTGTCCTTCATTCAGCTTCTAACAAAAATAAAAAGTAAAATTATTGCAAAACTTTTTTGTTTGATTCACAATAATTTACGTTCAGTCTAAAACCAGCCGAGACAGAGAACTGGTACAATATGTCCTATATTATTTTAATTTTAAATTACCTATAAATTGTCTTATTGAAATCTAAATATTTTGGATTTGGGCTAAAGCCCCCAATGTTTTGAGACCCTAAAAACGCGCCTGGCTAATGCTAAATCAGTGCTGGTGGTAAAGCCAGTTGCCAACCAGTTCAATAAAAGAATCGGTATGGTTTTCCATACCCAGAGAATCCAGCTTGGAGCCATGAAATTACACCTCTAAAAACCTCTGTTCAGGTAAATGTATGACCCTTCCTCTTTTGTTTTGTTAATATCTGTAGGGGACTGCAGAGCAAAAGCACAGTTTAATTATACAAATCAGAATATTTATCTCAGCTTCCTTGAAAACAGATGTCATAATATCACCAATTTTAATGATTAATGCTGCTTTAAACAACAAACATTATCTGTGAACACTTTACAATCCCAAACAGCTGATCTTTGATCTGTATTAGCAGAGAGTTGCAAATGAGAGTTCCAGACCATGTTTAAAGCAATATTTATTAAGGCTTCCTTGCATAATAAAAAGACCCACAGTGTTTTAGAACCACATCAGAAACACCATTTATGGATTCAGTGGCTGTGATCACAGCTCTGGGTAACACATTTACCTATTTGAACTATCAAAACAAAGCTGAAAAATGTGAGACATTGAGCATGTGTTATTCTGGTAGTTATACAAATGTTTTAACATTGAAACTCATAAATTAGGCAGATAAAAATGTACTTTTAAATATGGCACTCACAACATCTTAATTGATTGTTTGTCTCAATGAGGTCACCTCCAGCTCTTATTATTGTTTTGAACCAGCTGAGAGTTGATACAATTATAGTCCTAGCTTTTATTGACACTGCTGGTCCGGTCCAGGGATCAGTAAAATTGAGAAAATCCACACCTTCAGTTGGCCCGTTTTGCTTTCATACATAGATCTTGTAGGAACCAAATGTGTCATGCAGTTGCAGTAGGATTGTTTCGGGGGCAGTATTCCGCTGAAGACGAAGACGAAGAAAATCCATCTCATCGGGGTTTCTTTTGCTACTTTGGTGTTCAAATGTAGTTGTGCACCTGTACCTCGTCACTACTCCATGTAGCTCCACAAGACATTTTCAAACTCTTTCATCTTCTGATTTGTGCTCTTACTTAGCTTTTTCTCTACTACTTCTTCTTCAACTAAAATATGCTGTCCTTGCAATTCATCCTCTGTTTCGGCTTTTAGTACACTAACCCATACCATACGCATTCACACTGCAAGCGAACTGCTCCAGGGTCTGGATATAAGCCAAGACCAGTAATTGTAACCATGCCAGGGTACAGTTCTCTGGTCTGTTTCAGATTCTGGCATGGGTTCACAACAGCATGATCCAGACTCTGACACGGTACAAAGCGCCATTAGTGCCTTCGTGCCAGAGTCTAAAGGCCCTATACAATGTGCTTCAATTATTATTTTTTCTAAATTCTGCTTCGTTTTCTCCTAAATTCCATGTTTCCACTTTTATTTATAAGTTAACATATTCTGAAGAGATACTACAAAAAAGTATCTGTTTTTAAGGGTAATAAATACAAAATGTAAAGTAAATCCAAGAGTATGGAATTTAAATTAAATTTAACACTTTGTGATTCAAATTTAGTTTAAACTGTACCTACAAGTAAAAAGTAGCATTTCTGCTTAATATAAAAGTAAAGTTCTTGTTAAACCTAATACTCTTATATATGGACTTCAGACTCTTACCATATGTTGTCAGTATTATATGGCTTATACTAGTATTGTGGCCATGTCTTACTGTGGCTTTTTTTTTTTGTTTGTTTATTTTGTCTGTTAGTTTTGAAACATTTCATCCCCACAAGCATATCCTTCTGTGACAAAACACAGGGTTAACTGGGTTTAACAGAGCCACCAGTATGTTCTAACAACACATAGCTTTTCATTTCATTGTTATAATCTATTTGCAAAGGACAGTGTGATTAAGCCCAGAGGGCTTTAGAAAAACTATCCAGTAAACACTTGCTTCAGCTGACGATCATTGCATAGTGGTCAGTGATATGATTTATTCATATGTCAGGTCATAACATGTTATTTTATGGCACTTCCAGTTAATCATGCCCGGACAAAACTAACAGAAGCGATTGTTCTCCTGCTTCATAAACTGGCTTTGCTATTGCACTGGTCATTAAGTGTCATGGTGTTCAAAGCAAAGTAAAGGGAAAGCATCACAGTAAAAGGTAAGTAACTTGTTAGGATAAACTCATAATCATTGACCAAATTCACAGATTCTTTTTGATAATCAATTTACAGAGGACTTTATTTTAACTGCCATATTTTGTGATTCATCTGTGTTTTTGATTTTGCACCGCAAAATGTCTATCAAAGTCTTATAAGGTAAATACTCAGTTTAATTCTGACTTTTTGGGTCTAGGATTATAGCTCAGCCCAGCCATTTTAGCAAAAACAATTCATATTTAACTCAGTATCTTAACAAACAGATGCCCTGATTTGTTGAAATAATAGTTTGAATTACAAGTTGCGAACTTCTCCCATCCCAATCGGTTGGTCTCTCACCCATTTGGTATCAGCAAAGCCGGAAAGAGGTAGTAGGAGGAGGTAAACACAACAATTAGTGCAGGATTTCTTGACACCACCGGTGTTGAAAATTATCTTTATGGATTTAGCCTAAGTTCTTGGCTTTGAAAGCTGCTCATTGACCTACTTCATATATGTGATAGGTGATACCAAAAATACAGAGAAGCACGGAAACAATGAGCTCATATTATTCCTAAGCAATTAAACTTGTCATTACCATTAAAGTTTGGTATTCTCAGTAAAAACACTGTTAGGTACAACATTTTGATTGGTTGTGGGCCTCCATAAGTCTGCCATCCACTAAGACATGGCTAACTTGCAGACCCACTCCTTGGTTGGACTCTTTTACTAATGAATGATAGAAGAAACTTAACATATTAATCGGTGATACTTTTGAGAACAAACAATAAAATAAGAAATAAAAATCTGTATACTTATATGGACAAGTAATCTATAAAAAAATAACGTATTAACACAGAAATATTAGTTGAAACTGCTGGATTTCAAACCAGGTGGATCAGCTCCAACAGAGTCTAAGCAATTCCTGCATCTTTTTAATTTTTAATTTATTTTATTTTATCTGGCTTTAATGTTTATGCTGTCTTTGTGAAGTACTATGATGTTTATCTGCAAAATGTGCTATATAAATGAATAACATTTAACTCTGGGAAAAGAAAAGATAAACAAAATATCTGCTCTAATCTGCTGCATGCTTCAGTGAAGTATTTAACTCTTCCTCACATATTCAGCATCTACCAAATTTCCTCAGACATCCCTGGTACATGGATTCAAAGACAGCATATGGTCCTCTTAGCATGCTCACAGTTGGCACTCTGACCACAACACGCACCCTCAGGGTAGCCAATGTGACCACCAGAGCTGAGAGAGCTCCAGAAAAAAGCAACAACCTAAGGCAAAGCAGAGCTTGTTCTGCGGCCAACGCTGCAGAGAGCTGGAACACTTCAGTACACAGAGATAATGATGACAGTGTAAAATAATCAGGAAAAATAATGAGCGAATGTTAAACTTTGAAGTTTTCCCATCAGCGGAAAGTTGCGACTCCTCGATTAAGAAAGGAAATATCTCTGAGGTGTAGGCAGCGACCGCTGTGAGGCTGAGCAATAATACAAGTTGCCTGAAAGAATCACATCAAATAAGGGATGCTCTAATAATTCCTCTGGTTAAGTAGCTATTTTATTAAGGAAAGAAACCCAAGCAAAATCTACAAGTTTCTCCTGAGCCACAGATATGTCATTAACCCAAGAAAGACATGGTAGTTGTAAAAGGAATTTAGACATTTGACATAAATATTTACAGAATAAAGACAACACAAAATGTGCTTAAGTGATCGAAAAGGTCGGACTGGTCATTCATAAAAATTTACACAAGCTAGGGATTAGAGTTCCCCTTAATTCTTGATGAGTCAGGGAGGATAGTCTCTGCCTGTAATGATCTGATGCCCTGGTTGTAAGCTCTTTCCCTCTTTCCTTTCCCTTGCGCAAACTGCAGTCTCTGATGATGTCCAGCTATTTATACACTCAGTCAAGCTCAGCACATTTACCAGCACCACATAAATAATCAGAAGGTATGAGAGATGCTGCACAAAAAGGGTGTGTTAGCTTTAACACAAAAACATCTGGCTCTCTATTTCCTACCCGGGAATGAAGTTTGAGAAAATACACTTCCAGCTTGTGTCAATTTAGCCTCTGCCTTATTTTCTGTAATTCCACATATCTTGCAACATATCGCCATGCCTGACATGTTTTATTAAAAAAATATATATATAAAAAAATGCTTTAATAAAACCTGCAATATTTGTGATTGAATTATTAATTTGCTATATTTATTTGCACAAAAAGAATATTTTTTCCTGTAATGAAAACGTAATAAAAAGTTGCGACGATATTTATCTGCATTTGGGTCAATTCACCTCTTTGCAAATTCATACTCCCATGTTGTACCTAAGCATTGACCTTTTGTCCCTTCTTACTTCCATTTTGCACCTGTAAACAAAGAATGTATCTATACCATAACATAGTGTATTTTTCATTGGAGTTAACTATTTTTTTCTGAATTTTGGACATAAACATAAAAAGGTTCAAATTTCATGTATGATTTAATTTACCGTGTGGTGAAAAAGTATTTGCACCCTTACAAATAATCTCTGAGGCCCAATTACTGCCGGACCTGTAGCAGCAAGAAATTCCTTAAATTGCACCTCTACGGTAACGTAAATTTATAGTAATTTAAGACCAAATAAGAAAAAGACATTGACATCTATCAATGTGAAAAGGGTTACAAAGCCATTTCTAAGACTTTGGGACTCCAGCAAATCACATATGAGCCATTATTCACAAAACAAATTCAGAAAACACTTCCCAAGACTGCATCAACTGCTCATCTGTGAGGTTACAAAAGAACGAAGAAGAACCTATAAAGCACCGCAGGCCTCACTTGGCTGACATTTATGCATCTCACCTGTCGAGAGATTCTCCCACCTTAACTGTGGATTTTTGCAGCTTCTGCAAGGTTAAAACAAACCTCTTGTTCCTTGGTCTTCGTGATGCTGTTTGTTTTCTAATGCTCTTTAACAAACCTCTGAGGCCTTCAGATATTTTATACTATTGTGGCACACCACACTATTCAGATTTTATTTAAAAAGATACATTCTTTTCTTTTGACATTCCAATTATGAGTCACTTTGTGTTGGACTATCACATAAATTATAAATATATAGATTAAAGTTTGTGTTTGTACAAAAAATTGAAAATTTAAGGGGAAACTTTGAATTATTTTGCAAGACATGCACCAAGTAATCAAGCCATAAGTACTCAAACTTGTCTACACATGGTTAGATGAACTCAACCAAAAACCATCCTTTTTCTCTTTTTATATGAATGAGACTTAGATCATAAATGGACGCAAACAAAGGTGGAATTTAGTATAACACGCCATAAGCTGGTTGCATTGGCATAAGCTTCTGTAACAGCAGATCATGTCTGTGTTTATCTCATTTAAAAGCAGCAGACTGTCTCCTAATTGGCTGCAAGGGGAATCCAGTCTGGCTGCTCACGTGAGTAAACTGTTCCTGTGCAGGAGATGCCAAGACCCAAATCACAAATATACTGCACGGCAAATGCAATTATACAGGAGTCCTGCCATGCATCCTGTTTAAAATCTGTGTGACAGCCTAAGATTTAGTATTCATTTCATGTAAAGAAGCATTCTGGGGATTTTTTTTATGAAATGATTATATTACAAATACAAGATGTTGTGGAGCATTTTGTAAAACCCCATCAATCCTACTGAACAGATACATGTTTTACTAAGTGTTCAAAAGCCCTCACACCATGAAACAATCATCTATATGATGCTTATGTGTGCTCTTAGAGTCACAGCCATGCATGTAAACATTTTAGAAGATTTTTTAAGCTAGGCATACATATCTTTCTTTTAGATCTCAGCATGTACACAGGTCTCCTTAGCTCTCTGAAAATTAGGTTCTTCAACAACACCATAGCAGCTGTCTTTACATAGCAGCTGCCAGTATTAATAGCATCTAACCACGGATGCACCCAAAGTACCTGTAAAACCATCACTCCAGTTATATTTAACACATCACTAAATGTCACAAGGATGATAAGTGATTCATTTAGAGTTTGAATTGCAGCAAACTTGACTAGTTTCTCAAATCAGGATAAAAATTATAAGAAAATTAATGTGGAGAAATTGTTGCTCAGTGAAAAACATAAAATTATTATATTTTAATGACTCCAACAAAAACACATTTAATTGATGTTACTGAACTGATGTAAAGCAGTTTGGGCAGTAAAATAAAAACACTATTACAGTATATAAACTACAGATGAGCAATACAACATTTTATTATCATCACTCAGATTTAATCATCAACCCCAGCTGGCATTTGCAGACTGCATACACTTCATGTCTGTTTGCTTGCCTAAATAAGTGCAATACAAGCGCTCTTACAAAACGCTCTTCCCTAAACACGAGTTGATGGCCGAGAAATGGTGTGCGCAGTTGGTTTCGACACCAGATTTCCAAAAGCTTTCCAAAAAGCACAGCAGGTTTTCTACTTTTTGCTAGAACCCGCTGCTGTTTAAAATGATTTATTAACTTCATCAAGACAGCCACACGTTTTTGCCTAATTGTGTAATTTCATTGTGAATGGAGAAGCATGTGCTTCAAATAACTGACTAAAGAGGGGAAAATCCCACAGGTGCGAAGATGCGAAAAGAGCTTCAATTCTTGGTTAATTTGTATATTTAGTGCTTATCACCTTCTGTTTTAATCCTTAACCCCCGCAGCCAGTTTTGAGGTTCATTTTTCCCACCTGGTCATTATCTGAAATGTTTTAGTCGCATTTTTTAATGTCAGAATAACTTTGCAAACACATGTGGAGGAGAGTCGAGGCTAAACTGTATGTGTAGAATTGTAAGGCCACAGGTTTAGAGATTTCTTCTAAGTTTAAAAAAGTAGTCTTTTTTAACCCTTGTTCTACACCATCTGTCTTCAGAATGTGAACATTCCTGCCCTTAAACTGGTGCCCTTAATCCAGGAGATGTGGGTTTTTAAATTTTTTGCTGGGTTGTTGTTGTTAATTTCCCATTCACAGTGCTCTCCACTAGAGATACACAGATCAGAGATTGTGTGGCTGATATCTGATTTCTTGATTTCGGTTGTTGTTGAAGAACTGTAATTAGCAGTAGTCAAATTATTTATTCTATTTCTGGCCTAATTGAAAATGTATGCAGACGAAAATGAATTACACAGAAGTGTACCATTTAGGATAGTGTGTTTTTCTATGAGATCTGAAATTACAGCTTTGTCCAACTTATATTGGGATGTGCTTTTTTGCTGTAATGGTGGCACAGTTAGCATTACCAACTGTCCCTGTGTGTATTCCCTTGAGAATGTAGATCCTTAACTCGTACTAAAAGGCTGTCAACATTTCCAAATCCAGCATTTTCCACAAGAGAGACAGAGGTTGAAGGCTCAAAAGGATAGAAACAGAGTATCTTTGCTCTACTGCTTTCAGGCTTCTGTTGTTTGTCTGAGTTTCTCTCCGTTTACACATATAACGGTGTCATAGAAAGGAGCCAAAGACAGACAAGGATGAGAGGCGCATGATTAATACGGATTGAATGATGGAAAGAATTCAGGGATACAAGGCAACAAGCTGACAACAACAACGGTGGATCTGACAGTGTAGTGACTGAACCAAGGAATATTTAAACTGGAGAGTTTGACTTATGAATGTTACACAGGTAAATGCAGCTAATGAACATATGAGGAACAACAGTAGGAGAGAAGGGAACTGAGGCACTGAGGAAAAACACTGGGTAAATATACAAAGTTAACCATAGACAGGCTAAAGTGACTAAAATCTATTTAATTCAACAGATCGGTACAGCCTGAATGAACAGCTGCCAGGCTTCTGTAGAAAATACAGGTTCCTTTTCAGGACCTTTTCTGTTCATCTGGCTACATTTTTAAAAATTCAACGTTACTAAAAATAGCTTACTTTGAGCCTTCTGCTCCCTTTCAACATTTGTTCAGTTTCTTTTTTTCAAATCGCTGAAAATCGGTTGATTGTGGTCATCAGCTGATTCCTCAGTACATCTCTATCCTCCACATTTATCAGCACTTTAATTACATTAAAGACCAGTGCCACAATTAGTGGCCTCCAAAACAATTTCTAAATAAATTAAACTGAAGGTTTTGTACTGTATCCTAAAGTTTTATAAGATGATGGAGTGTCGATGAACTTTTTGGGGTATAAATATGTTGTGACAAAAATGCTTTTCACACACATACTTTTCAAAAAAAGGCAAAGAAAAGAGATCATACCATTAAATTAAGGCAGATATGTGTCGATCTTTACAAGTCAGCAAATGGCAACAAGGATTTATGTTTTTTGCAGAACTGGCCTTTATAGTTCTCATTTTTTGACAGTAAGTTGACAGGAAGAGTGGAGAGAGGGGGAAGACATGCAAAAAAGGTCACCTGGGCCAGGAGTTGAGCCCACGACAGCTGTGTCGAAGACTGAAGCCTCTAAATATGGGCCGCGTTTTACCCCTGCACCCAACCATGCCCATTTTTGATGTCAGAGACATGATTAAAAAGTTTAACACCAATGGAACAGTAAAAAACCAGGCTGGATGAGGGCCCAAGTTTATCTAACTGCAATGCAAAATGAGGTGGAAAGCATGGGAGATTATAATAACTCTCCAAAACTCACCATTGAACGACTGAAGCATAAAATGATTGTCAGATTACGCTACTATAAGAAAAGATGTATTTAGTGTCAGAACTTTTACACATTTTTTACCAGGGACTGTTGAGTGTTTTAAAATTGTTTTAAATAGACAATGTTTTAAAGGTGACAATGTGCATATCACAGCTACAATAATATCCCAACACACAAAAAAGCCTTTAGCTGTGAGGGGAAATGTCTTACAACTATGTCAGAAAGTCAAGCTGTGTCTCTTAAAGCATTAAGGACTATCATGACTTTTTTGATCCCTCAAACCACATCGACTGAGAAACTACACTGGCATAGTTGAAGCAGATGTATGACGGATGATTCTACTAAACAACTGAAAGAAGAGACACTAAGGCATCCTACACATGCAGGACATTACTTGAACTGGTAAAATACCCTAAATATGAAATTACTTCTAGGATTTGTTGAGACTATTTAGGGAGTTTAAGACATTTAATTTGCTTGTTGGAACCTGATGATTGCAGTGAAAGTTCAGTGACTCAAGCAAAGAAAATCTTGACCCATCCTGCTTTTACACACAGAAGCCTTCTTAGCAAATGGAATAACATTAAACTTTATCAAAAAGCTGTTGAGCCTTCTCGAGTCTATAAACACATTTACTGCCTGCATGTAGCACAGTTTATCTTCACTGAATTCTGTCAGCACCAAAATGCCAAACTTATTTTTGTGACATAATGTCCTTTCACCTGAATTTCTGCAAATAGCCCTGATTGAAGTCACAAGGTCACAACTCCAAACAAACAGAAAACAGGACCATGCATCACCATCACTGAGTCAACACAGCCTTTCTATTTTCACAGGAAAGAATCCCTGAAGCGGCTTCCTTCATGTTGTTGCTTACAGGGAATGTGATTAAAAAACGAAATCTTTCAGCAAACTTTGGTCGACTCAGGAAGTCATTTCACTGATCACACGTACCATTTAATGTTAAATGTTCCCATTCCATGAAAAACAAAGTCTCATCACAAGACTGATGAGACATTGCCTCCAGCACTGTCTGAGCTCAGATTGGAAAGTCAAAATTTCTCCTTTTATTCCTGCAGCACATACAAAGATAAAGGCATTTTGAGGGTGTTTTTAAAAAGCATTTTATTGCCCCACAGCTTGTGAGCACTTATCAAATAAAACAAAAGATATTATAGTATTTCAACTTTCCACATTTTCAAACATAATCCACTATAGCAAATAATCAAACATGCAAATACAGATATACCAATTATCCTTGCAGTAAAACAGATATTTTTATTTTATTATCACCCGTTCAAGAACATTTCATTCTTTACAAACAAATTTCAACAGTAATTACATCTACTTTTTAGTTCAGTACAGGTTAACTAATTTAAAATGAGCTCCATAACTGCCGAGATCAGGGTATTTTCTTGGTTTTCACTACATGAGTGCTTTTGCTGGTAGAGCCTCAGGAATGACTATATGGGACACGGATGGATGAACAAAATTTAGGTACTCTATTTCAAATTTTAAGAGCCCTGTATTCTAATATTTAAAACATTAGGTTTTAAAATCATTTAAGCATCAGCATGCATAACCCGGACAATCCAAGGTCCATGATAAAGCAGTTGTAAGATGAGACGCAATGAAACTTTAATGAGCCCCACAAAAGAGCTTGGATTCTGCAGCACCAAATATTGATGTTGGATATAAAAGGAAGGTCCTGAAATATGCTATCTTTGACTCCGGGGATCATTTCCTGTATGTTAAATGCAGTGTGTCAAATACAGCATAAAAGCAACAAAAACTTATTTAGCAACAAAAATTTAGTCAACTTTTAGTCGCATAAATAATGCGACAAAAACTAGTTCTACCCAGTGATTTAAAGGGATAGCTGAGGACTTTTTAAGTGATGTTTCTGATAAATGGCTATAAGTAGATAACATCTGACATGCAGCAAATGCCTCTCTTGACATTTCCATTAATCCAATTATTTTGCACTTGGAGACTAAAGATAAGAAGTAGTCTGACTTTGACCTAGACCCAAGTGGAATTCTACCATCTTGAAACTACATTTCAAAAACCTAATATTGCTTTCTGTCAATGCCATTTAATGAACCTTTGACCAAAGTCACATTTGTATGGGATGGCTATTTAAAGACAAGCCAGAAAATACGTAATAGAAAAGTAATGTACATTTCCTGATCATGTCAATGAAATAGCATTCACTTTACCATTATAAGCGCTTTACTGTTTCATAAGACTTTTACTGAAAATGCTTTGAATGATCCATTCTCTCTACGTTTCACACAGGAAGATCGTTGGTGGTGCACCACCTCTGACCTCTATTTCCTGTATAAATAATTAAAAGCTGCTCTGTAAATAAAGGACCAATACAAAACAGACTTTGGATTTAAGGCTTCCTTTTGTGATAACCACGTTTCTCTACAGCTACCAGCTCTTTTGGGATAGGTCTCTATGAGTGTTGCTTATCCAGAGACTGAATGTTTTGCCTATTCTTCTTGGCAAAATAGATTGGAGGACAAAGTATTTAAGTCTCACCGCAGAATTAGATTTAGGTCGGGTTGACTGGTCTTTCTAAATTATGAACATGATGATTGATTTAAACCATTCCATTTTGGACGAGACTGTATGTTTAGAGGGTTTTTTTCCTGTTACAAGGTGAACCTCCACCCCAGTCAGAGGTCTGGTGTACCCTCTAGCAGAGTTTCCTTCAGGACCATAATTGAAATTGTCTACATCCTGACCAGCTTCCCTGTCCCTGCGGAGGAAAACATCCCTACATTTTGTAGTGTTAGTTTCTGTCAAACAATGTTTTGCTTGTTGACCAAAAAATTACATTTGGTCCCACCAAGTTTTTAAGATTGTAATCCTTTTTGGCCTTAGCTTCAGGCCACCTAATCAAGATTCATACAAAATTAAAATGATTAGAGAGTCTACTTCAGGTGAGACATTAACTATTTATAACCTTTTAACAGAGCCTTATTTAAAAAAAAAAAAAAACTGTCTTTATGTCTTTTAATTCTTCCCCTCCGACATGATTAGCAAGAGTTGCATTATTTTGCTTAGTCATGCTGACTAAACAGTGCTTTTAAAATGTTTTGATCTCATTGAACTCGGACTCCAAATGTGCATACAGCAGCCTTATTTGTTTAGCCCTCGAGATCTGCTTGAATTGCCATCTTTTTATGTCTAATTATTTGCTTCCATAACTGCCGTACGCACACTTTATCACATCTTTGGGATGTATACAATAAAACCCAGCCTGACAAGGCATTTTATCACTGCTTTAAATGTTGTCTGTTAATAAAGAGTCAAGGGCCCCACAATAGCTGTCAAAGCCAAACTGACATTAACAAATGTAAAGTCAGTGATCAACAAGAGAAAGCCTAAATTGATACCATATCCAATCCATTTATGTCAGCATATTGAGATCCTTGTTGATATTGAAAGGGATTACGTCTCTAATGTCTGCATGTTTTGTATGCCTGAAGAAGTGTTCCACTTGGATGGGAGAAGATCTTGGCATGCAATTGAGCACCATCTGACTTCTTCTTTCACAGATAATTGCATGAAAAAGACAACTCTTTAATGTTCACCATCCCTAACACAGCTCTCTTAATTCCTTGAATCAGAATTAGCTGAATTTGTTTTGTGCTTTTGCTGAACACTTCATTTCACGTGTGAATGAAGAACGCGTATCAGATTTAACACGATTGGAGTTAAAAGGTATCTCAGATAAGCAATATGGTGCTGTGATGGACACACAGTGGTGGAGATGAAAATAGTTCAGATTAGATTCAGAGTTGATGTGCTATGAAACTTAATTTATTTGCCATTCATTTTATATTGGGTTAAATAGAGATGCAGTTCAGGTTCTTTCTTAGTTTTTGCTTAAAAAATAGCAGCAGGTTTCCATTAAGATAAATATAACAGTGCTGACAGAAAGGTCAGAAAAAGTCCTGCTGCAGCTTCATAGAAAGACAATCTGATGAACAGTATGTGTACATATCACAAGTGACTCTTTTTAAATTTTGCAGTTTACAAATTTTTAGAGAAATGGTTGATATCATCTAAGCCTTTAACCTGATCTGAATCTTTCATGGGACTTTATGATGCGACGGAGTGAAAACTCAGGTTCTCTTTTATATGCTAAGTCCGATCATAAAATGTAAAGTCGAGTCCAGTTAGGACATCTGTGACTGAGAAAAATGAAAGAGGGAGAGGGGAACACTATGGGCATGAGTCTGCATGAACAAGTGATATTATTGGCCAAATGCTCTCAGCATGCCCAGCAGATTCTGTGGAGGGTGTATTGAAAGGCAGATGAGTTTTTTTTTAAAGAAATACCAGTCAAAATGTGCAGGAGGAGGCAGCTTTATTGCACATAGTGCTCTTTGGTTAAAAACAAGTGGTAAAGAATTCTAACAAGGATATTTGTATATTTCATCAGAAAGAAACCATAATCAACAAACAGTTATTAAGCAACTATGTAAATGGCTCCAGTTTTGGAAACTGCTCAAATGTTATGTTACTAGCTTATATTAGGAACAATTGAATGTGCCACATAAACTACACAGAACAGTTACATGAAGAACAAATTTCCATCCTAGTTACCAGGTCAATATTCTCTCTACATATGATGCTTCAGTGAAAGAAAAGTGACCATGATAACACAGGCAAATTCAGAATTTCAACCACAAGTGTTCTTGTAGCCACAATACAATTTGTAGTCTGAAAAAAGTTAATGTAAAAACATGCTGGAACTTTTAGAATAATTGCTGTGCAACTGCAACATAAAATGTGTACAACATGCATTGGTCTGTTACTGGTATTAAGGCATATGTTTCCAAACAGAACTGTACTGACAAATATTTTTAACTGTATTTTAACAGTATTCTTATCCTTCCACACAGCATTTTTATTTGAAAGATGCAATTTAATTTTGCATTATATTTTTGATCAAATTTGGCAATTTCCAAATTTAAAAATAAATAAATAAATAAATGGGAACGCACCCTGAAGTTGGAACCCAAAGTGGGGAGATTTTCTACCAGCGTTGAAATCCAATATGGCTGCCCTACATTTAAACAGAGTGACAACTGTGGTAATAAACTGTATATTTATGCATCTGATGATATTCCATAAAATTTTTCATATATCCCATTGAATTTCCGAAATGAACATGGTTACATTTGGTTTGATGTAATTCCCAAGTTCAACATCAGAAGTAAATAGACTGCAGCATAAGAAGCCATAAGCACTCACTCCTGGCTCACTTTTGTCCATTTCAGTTTATACAGCGAATTCTTGAAATTTTCGAGTAGACTTCTCTTTTGAAAAGTTTCAGTTTAAAGAAAATATCAACGTGCTTGATAAAATTTATATATTTGACAGTTTATGCCTAAATGCATAGACATCACAGTTAGTTTGCTTTAAAATTACCTTGTTAAGAGTTTCTTACAGAATGTCTTCTGAGTACCACTACTGGTACATGTTGATTTTAGGAATATAGTTGCATTATAAAAAAGATAATTTGCCTCAATGAGGAAAAAAATCAATGTCATTTACATACTAGCTCTTTAAAACAAATCTATCATCGTGGGATGGTTAGCATGGTTTTTCTTTCCATATGGCCAATTCGCTGTTCAGCTCTGAAGATGGCTCAATTGATTGAACTTATCTTGTACCTTATTTTCTACTTTATTACAGGTGAAGAGTGGTTTCACTTGAGTTTTCAATGTTACATTTATATTGTATATCTAGCAGGGTTAATACATGTAGAAAATGAAAACAGTGCACCTATTGCTCCAAGAAGAAATTGTTCAATCACATTGTTTGCTATATGATAAACAGAATGACACTCTGACAAACAATTCCGCACAATGTTAAGAGCAGAGTAAGGCAGAGACCCAGAATTAAGATAAAAAGACTCAAATGAGGACCTGGCAGCTAAGCCTGGGAGAAAAAATGAATATGTTTGCCTTGCAAAAACCTTGAAAGATAAACCTGTAATGTAAGTTTAACCTAATCTTTAGGTGTTTACATAGTCAGCTGTGCTGTTGCTGAGTCAAAATCCTACCTACAGTGCCAACTATTAAAAAAAAGAGATACTAGCAAACTGCTCTGTTTGTTACAAGCTTTACTGAAGTTCATAAAACAGGTTTCTGTAATGCACTAATATTAGGTATACTTCCCTAATACAGTGTTCCCAAATCATGTGTTTCTCAGGCATTACCTCCGCTTGTTTTTTGGGAGTTTGCATGTTCGCCCCGTGCATGCGTGGGTTCTCTCCGGGTACTCCGGCTTCCTCCCACAGTCCAAAAACATGACTGTTAGATCATGTTACCCCGCCTCCCACCCATAGACTGCTGGAGATAGGCACCAGCTTCCCCGCGAGCCACAATGGAAGAAGCGTTAGAAATTGACTGACTGACTGACCTCTTTGTCAAATTGTGTTATTTCACCTACTTGTGAAGTTACGAGATATTTATTACTGGATTGGGCTGTTTGTCACTTGAACACTGCTGTGCCGTGATCATTCTATGGCAATGCTGATTGACAGGTAATGAGAATCCCTAGTTTTATAAATAATGAATGGATTAACGTAAGAGGCATTACTCTATATTTGTACTGTCTATGTACTCTGCCTGTTCAAAATAAATATCCTTTGTTTTCTGAATTCCACAATGTAGCAGAAGATTGACATAAAGCTACAAAATACAGGGGTTGGACAATGAAACTGAAACACCTGTCATTTTAGTGTCGGAGGTTTCATGGCTAAATTGGACCAGCCTGGTAGCCAGTCTTCAGAATCAGAATCAGAATCAGCTTTATTGCCAAGTTTGTAAATACAAACAAGGAATTTGACTCCGGTACACTTTGCTCTTTGGTTTTTGTTTTTGCACTACAGAATATACATATTTACTATGTACAATATACACATATATGAATAAAAAGGTGCATTTGCAACATCTGTATGCTGTTGTTTTGTATTTTATTGAATGTTCAACAGAGAAACAGCCTGGGGGAAGAAACTGTCTCTGTGGCGGCTGGTTTTTGTGAACAGCGCTCTGTAGCGTCGGCCTGAAGGCAGAACTCTGAACAGTTTATGTGCAGGGTGTGTGGGGTCTGCAGAGATTTTAGCAGCTCTTTTCCTGACCCTAGACCTGTATAAGTCTTGGATGGAGGGAAGGTCAGCCTTGATGATTCTCTCTGCAGTCCTGATTGTTCGTTGCAGTCTGGACCTGTCCTGTTTTGTGGATGAACCGAACCACACGGAGATGGATGAAGACAGGACAGACTGAATGATGGCAGTGTAGAAGATGACCAGCAGCTCCTGTGGAAGGTTGTACTTCTAAAGTTGCCTCAGGAAGTACAGTCTCTGCTGGGCCTTCTTCCAAACAGTGTCTATGTGTGAAGACCATCTCAGGTCCTCAGAGATGGTGGTTCCTAAGAACCTGAAGTGATCCACAGCCGACACGGTGTTGTTGAGGATGGTGAGGGGGGTGTATGGAGGTGGTGTTTTCCGAAAGTCCACTACCATCTCCACAGTCTTGAGTAGGTTTAGTTCCAGGCAGTTCTGACTACACCAGTGTACCAGCCGATCCACCTCCTGTCTGTATGCAGACTCATCACCGTCCTGGATCAGTCCAATGACAGTGGTGTCATCTGCAAACTTCAGGAGTTTCACGGACGAGTCCGCTGAGGTTCAGTCATTTGTGTACAGGGAGAAGAGGAGTGGGGATAGAACACACCCCAGGGGGGCAACAGTACTTATTGATCTGGTTCGGGAGAAGATGCTCCCCAGTCTCACCTGCTGCTGTCGGTCCGTCAGGAAGCTGTTGATCCACTGACAGGTGGAGGCTGGGACGTTGAGCTGGGTGAGCTTCTGGTGGAGGATGTCTGGTATGATAGTGTTGAAGGCCGAGCTGAAGTCTACAAACAGGATCCTGGCGTAGGTCTCTGGGTGGTCGAGGTGTTGCAGGATGAAGTGTAGACCCAAGTTAACAGCATCATCTGCCGACCTGTTTGCTCGGTAAGCAAACTGCAGGGCGTCCAGTAGAGGGCCTGTGACATCTTTCAGGTGCTTCAACACCAGCCGCTCAAAGGATTTCATGACCACAGACGTCAGGGCTACAGGCCTGTAGTCATTTAATCCTAGGATGGTGGGTTTCTTGGGCACTGGGATGATGGTGGATCGTTTGAAGCAGGAGGGGACCTCACACTTCTCCAGTGACTTGTTGAAGATCCGGGTGAAGATTGGAGCGAGTTGATTTGCACAGGCTTTCAGGCATGATGGGGAGACGTTATCAGGTCCTCCAGCTTTCTTTGTTTTCATGCGCTGAAAGAGCCTGTTTACATCATCCTCAGAGATCTTTAGTGCAGGCAGAGGATCTGAAGGTAGGGGGTTGGTTGCTTTGCTGGTCGAACCTGTTCCTGAATGGGATGTGGAGGAGTTGGTTTGAGGTGTGAATGGCTTCTTGTCATGTCTGCAGTAGAAGCCATTCAGACGGTTGGCCAGGTGAGGACTTTGTTCAGGAAGGGTGGTGGGGCTTCTGTAGGCAGTCAGGTTTCTCAGACCAGTCCATACAGCCGAAGTGTCACCAGTAGAAAGGCTGTTTTTCAGCTTCTCACTGTAGCTTCTCTTGGCTGCTTTGATCTCCTTTGTTAGTCTGTTCCTGGCCTGCCTGGAACAGCTTCTTCCTTGTCCCTGCGCAGATTCCTGAGGTGTGGAGTGAACCATGGCTTGTTGTTCCCAAAGGTGCAGAAGGTCTTGGTCTGCACACACATGTTCTCACAGAAACTGATATATGATGTCACCACATCAGTTAGTTCGTTTAAATCCGTGGCTGAGGTTTCAAAAACAGTCCAGTCTGTGCATTCAAAGCAGGCCTGTAGCGTCTGCTTTGATTCCTCAGTCCACTTTTTAACAGTGTGAACCACGGGTTTGGAAGCTCTTAGTTTCTGTCTGTAAGTTGGGATGAGGTGGATAAGGCAATGATCCAAAAGTCCCAGAGCAGCCCTGGTAACAGCATGGTATGAGTCCTTAAAAGCTGTGTAACAGTGGTCCAGTGTGTTTTTGTCTCTGGTGGGACACTTAATATGCTGTTTGTATTTTGGGAGCTCATTAGAGAGATCTGCGCTGTTAAAATCTCCCAGTATTATGATGAAAGAGTCAGGGTGTTTTTTTTCCACGTCTGTAATCAGCTCAGCAAGATGGTTTTCCGCGGCAGAAGTGCAGCCATGCGGAGGAAAATATGAGCCGATTATTATGAACGAGGAAAACTCTCTCGGTGAGTAAAACGGTTTACAGATTATGGAAAATGACTCCAGATCCGGACTACATCTTTTCCCCAGCACTTTTATGTCTCTGCACCAACCTTCGTTTATATAAAAGCAGATTCCGCCTCCTCGCTTCTTCCCTGATAGCTCCGCGCTGCGATCCGCTCTGAACAGCTGGAAGTCCGGTATCAGCAGTGCGCGGTCCGGGATGTTGTCACTCAGCCATGTCTCAGTGAAGCAGAGAACCGCTGATCTGCGGAGGTCCGAGTTTTTACCGGTGAGAAGAAGTTGCTCGTCCATCTTGTTGCTTAGAGAGCGGACATTTGCCAGATGTATTGAAGGCAGTGGTGTGCGAAGTCCTCTTTTGCGGAGCTTTACCAGGGCGCCAGCCCGCTTTCCCCTCCGACGCCTCCGGCGCAGTATCCCGTAGAGTGCCGCCGCTCCGCTTGCCAGAAGCTCAGTGAACCTCGGATGGATGAAAGATGGTGAAAAAATCCCAAGAGAGGACTCTCTGATGTTGAGAAGTTCCTCTCTACTTCATTGATTGCACATTGCACCAGTAGGAGCGGAGTGTGAAGGTTCAATTAGCAGGGTAAGAGCACAGTTTTGCTCAAAATATTGAAATGCACACAACATTATGGGTAACATACCAGAGTTCAAAAGAGGACAAATTGTTGGTGCACGTCTTGCTGGCGCATCTGTGACCAAGACAGCAAGTCTTTGTGATGTATCAAGAGCCACGGTATCCAGGGTAATGTCAGGATACCACCAAGAAGGACGAACCACATCCAACAGGATTAACTGTGGACGCAAGAGGAAGCTGTCTGAAAGGGATGTTCGGGTGCTAACCAGGATTGTATCCAAAAAACATAAAACCACGGCTGCCCAAATCACGGCAGAATTAAATGTGCACCTCAACTCACAATGCACCAATACACACAGCAAGACTGGTGAAAGATTGGTTTGATGAACATGAAAGTGAAGTTGAACATCTCCCATGGCCTGCACAGTCACCAGATCTAAATATTATTGAGCCACTTTGGGGTGTTTTGGAGGAGCGAGTCAGGAAATGTTTTCCTCCACCAGTATCACGTAGTGTCCTGGCCACTATCCTGCAAGAAGAATGGCTTAAAATCCCTCTGACCACTGTGCAGGACTTGTATATGTCATTCGCAAGACGAATTGATGCTGTATTGGCTGCAAAAGAAGGCCCTACACCATACTAATAAATTATTGTGTTCTAAAACCAGGTGTTTCAGTTTCATTGTCCAACCCCTGTATTTTCACAGGCTAGCTACAGTTGATTTGTTTAGTATAGTCCAGATGTCTGTAGTGCTAGTTTTTTTTTATCATGACTCTTTTCCTGCATATTTCAGGCTTGTATCATAAGATGCTTTCTTAACAACAGCATAAACGCTAAATCCAGTCCATTAAAGTACTAGCATTTAGTGTAATTAATAGCCCAATGTTTAGCCAGATGGTTGCACAAACATTTAAACTGTTGAAGCGATGATGCAGATTTTCTACATGGAACATGGTGTGTGAATTCACTTCGCCTCGAAAAGGTCCTAATTACATTGAGTTAGGCTTTAGGCAGCTGATTCAACTAAATGTATGTTCAATTCTGTTCATTTATATTGTGCAGGTTCTGGACAAATGTTAAGAGAATTTACAAAATTGTGGATATCTATGTGGGTTTCTATAAATTACAGCTAGAGCTAATAGCTTCTCATTCTGAAAGACCAAAGCTTTTTTTGTTAAGCAGATTTCACAGAAAAATTATTGTCTGTTGAAAGCTGCTGGTAATTCTTGGACAGGAGAGCAGAATGAGGAAAAAAGCAACCTGATGCACTACAGGTTTTACAAAAAATGGGTCAGAGTAATTACAGAGGGTAGAATTCCTCCTCTCTTTTAGACAGCTCTACTTAATCTTTTTACAAATTGTTCTTCCTAATAAAATACATTGTGTAAATAAATAAAAAAGTAACTTAATAAAACAGAATACAAACTTCATGACTGTGAAACATTAAACCTTAAGCACATGCAGAGGTTGGTAAACACAATTCAAAACAGTTAACAGGGTGTAGTTGCACAATTATTTTAGTTGTTTTAGTAGTTATTCCTGAATTAATCAGGTAAAGAGTTGTTTCATCTTACATTGACATAGAATTTCTTATGTGAATTCTCCAGTCAAAATGTTCTTTTTGGGTTATTTTTCTGTCTCTTTGATCACTTTACTGCATGTGCTGTGGTCATGGCTGTAGACTTTAGTACCTGACGCAAAAAAAGGAACAAATTGCTCCAATCTGCTGGACATATTGGGCTTTTTGCATCTGTATATATTTAGCGCAATTTGCTTTATGAATCTAGTGCAAAAATCAAGTGAATAGTAGGAGCAAAACAGATGTTTAAAATGGAGGACATTGCACTGCTTTTTGAATTACCCCCACAGACTGTTCTGGGAGTACTTTTTATCGGAAAGAATAAGGCAGGAAAGTTACCCAGCTAAACATTGAACCAATGAGCCTGGGATAATTAAGGAGAATGAAACCATATGATGAATGACATGTGAGCTTACTTTGATTTTAGCTAAATCATAGCTTCGTCCAAAGGTAGCCTTTAAAATGATTCATGCATATTCTTACAAATTAAATTGAAATGCCGTCACTTTCAGCTGCATTCTTTCCAGCATATTTCAGCTCAATAAATCAAAGCTAGATGGCCTTGCATTGTGTCACCTTGGACCACAAAGAGCCAGAGATCAGGGAGTTGAGATGTGAATTTTGATTGTTAATAGTTCTGGAAACATAAAGTCTCTGAGTAATGAAACAGCTTACTAACAACTCTTTGTTGCAGCACAAGGATGAGTGAGTGGAATTAAGAGTTTTTATTCTGTCAAGGTAAATTTTTTCCACACTGATTTCATTACATAGAGGAAAAGAGCAGGATAATAAGCTTGCCTAATAGCGTTTTTTCCATCTTATGGGTGGCTGCAATAATAGCACCTGAAAATAAATTTCACTTCAGCTTTTTTTTTGTCAAAATACGTACTAGATGGATATAGCTTTACACAGCACACTGACCCAATTAAAGAATTTGAGCTGTGATTGACACCATCCATTATTTATGGCAGGATCCTCTGCATATTCAAACAGACACATTAATTATCACGGTTTGTCACTTGTGTCTTATGTTGCTGGAGGCCTCTTGACCAGACTGGCTCAATACAAGAAGTGCACATACCAAGCTATTTGTCACTAATTTGTCATTGTTTATATTTAGGCTGAAGAGAAGAATGTAATTATGAAACCAAAGCCATATTTTATCCCTTATAAAAATAAGTAATGAAGAAGACTCGGCCTGCAGAGTCTAAAGCTAAATTTAAGATTGGTGTCTCTGAAGTTAATCCAATTATAGGGCCAAATAGAAGTAAGGATTGGAAAAGAAGATATGTATGCAGAGAAAAGGGGATCAGGGCATGGTATTCAGTCAACCAAGCTTACATAGAAGTGAAATTACAGTTTAAAGGATTAAACCCAGGCAAGTCATAATGATAACCCTGACCCCGCCTCTGTAGAGATCCGCTCTTACAGCTTCAAAGCCTGGCAAATGCATGCCTGGTTCCTGTGTTTTCCAATCGAATCATGTCAGGCTCGAACATAAACCCATCTAGCAATCATGGCCACAAGATAAAGCCCTTGGACATCCAGCAGATCCATCTGGGGAAGGCAGATGACGGAGGAGTTTGACTTGTACAACTGCACCATGCCTTGACTCACAGATGGGAAGCCAGCTCAGGCAGGATTTGTCACCATAATGAGAAAGTGTCCGCATACAAGGGCCCCATGTGTACGCATGTGCTCCTTCTTCTGCATGCAAAGTCTTGCGAGGGTGTCATGGAGCACGTACGGACATGTGTGGTGAGACCGTGGTGTTGACTCTCAGCGGAAAGAGGGTGGGTGGAGAAGAGGTGCTTTGACAAGTGTGTGATGCATGCTACTGTGACGGCAGTAGCCATGAGAGAGGGCTGGGGCTGTCGCATGCTGATTACCCAGAAAGAAGAAGTTCACCAAAATCATTCTTACCTGATTTTAAAAGTAGTTTGACAATGCCCTTCAACACAGAAACAATTAGCTCTACAGTAAGAAGCTGCATTTGTTTCTCCCCATTACATTCTTAGCACTAGCAGTAAATTCTTCCACTTTAGACTTGTACAAGGTTTTGCTTTTGACAAACTACTAGATTGCCAGAAAAAAATGAATTAAACATTTTGCAGGCTGACATGGTAACGTAATGTAAACTTCTTGGAGGATTACTGACCCATTTCCCATTAAATCTAAAAGTACTCCTGAGAACAAAGGGTTTTATCTGGTATACATCCACTTCTCTAAAATACCTGCATGAATAATTAATTTTTAGTCATTATGCCACATTTTAGTATTTATAAGGGTAAAATACAGCATATGGTACACAGCTCGGCATTTTACTGGTTGGTTTGTTTCACTGCAAACTATTACCATCCTACCATGACCAGTGAAGCTAATTTGTCAGAAAAATGGTAACTTGTCATCTTTATGAATCACAACGCAAATTTACATCAATGTAGGAAACATTATATTGATTTCTTTCATGAAGGCTATGGCATGATCCTCCAGAAGACTAACAAAAACTAAAAACACAAATATTTATCAAGATTTTTTTATTATTTGTCTTGGTTTGTCTTTATCCGTCAGTGCTGTCAAAACCTCACAACCTAATGAATCTGCATTGAGCCTGCAACGACTATGCACAAAAGTCCACAGAGTCAAGTACACCCAACTATGTGGGAGACTAGATTTTAGATCCTTTACAAGCCTTTTCCTTTGTCCTTTATTTGTCTTTCTATTTTACTGTCATTGTCAAACGCTTGGTAATAGTGTTACTGCATATTTTAGTGTATCTGAAACACTTTTTTGGTGGACCCAAAGGTGAATAAATAATGCATTTTGTTAAACATCAAGTCTTGACACATTTGAAGAATGTATATCTTTGTGTGATGCCCCTCTGTTAGATATGTTGTACCTGTATTGCAAAGAAGAACCCTATTCTGTTCATATGGCTGCATTTTGGCTACCTTGCAGAGAACAAGAAACGTTACCAGACTGACCTATAAAAGTACAAACAATCTGGGTAATGATGCTAACATTAGCATGTCATTTGCAGTCCGGTATTGGTGCAAAGATAGAGAGCTATTTCATGTAGTTGTAAAACCTGGGCTGGACAATTCTACACTGAACAGAGACACAATTTGAGATTTCTGAAATTTTTATGCTATTTGGAAAAACACAAAAAACAAGGCATTTCAAATGCCTTTTAGGTCTTAGTACAACCTTAGGAGGAGGCAATAATGATAATTTATCTAGAAAATATATGGACTGAATATATGAACAAGTAAAACCTTGAACTAGGTTTATCTGCACTGACTACAGATTATTTGAGATATAGTTTGTAGTTTGTGGAGCCTTTGCTCCAATTCTGAAAAAAGGGAATTCTCAGCTTTCTCTAAAATATTGCTAGAAGCTAATTTCATCTCACATACCAGATATTGTGCATCGTCTCATTTAATGAGCTTGATGTTAAAATACACCCCTACTTGGGTCAGATTGTCTGATTAATGAAATGAAAAAGCAAAAGGTTCATATAAAACCAATCTTCAAAGCATTATTAAAGCAGCACCATAGTGACCACAAATAACATAAGTATGAAAAAAGGGTCCAAGCACGTACAAAATGTAAGGTATGTATACTGTTTTTATAGTGCAGTGTATGACAATTAGAAATATATAAAACGTCATATGCCTTGCTTTTATGAAAGAGCTTATGTGATGTGATTGTGACACACAGACACATCATATGGCACTTTAAATGTCTAATTAATCAGTTCCCCCAATCAGTACTGACCTCAGAAAGAAAGTTAAAATAATTAAACTTTTTACTTCTCAACTGATCACTACAGCTTAGTATCTACAGTCAACATAAATGTTTGTAAAAAAGGCAGAGAAATCTTACAGATGCTTTTAACACTGCTGTAAAGCCTAAAGAAGCTTAGTTATGTTGATGCAAGTCTTTCGAAAGTCACAGAGAGGACTTTCTGAATGCTGGTCTGCACCAAATACTATTAAGGGAGGATAAACAAGGGCTAGTTTCACTGCATTTTTAATGCACTCTGTGGCTGAGCAAGAATAATGCAATGAGGCAGGTTGTAAAACACACAGGTTGGAGCTGGTCACATTACTGCATCTTGCACAGAAGGAAGGGGAACAGCTAATTTAAATAAAGGAATCTGTCACAGCTTATCTCACTATAAGTGACCCTAATAGTTATATAAATTTAAATTTAAGATAAGAATTGTTATTCTGTACGTGCATAATCTGATACAAAAGGCACCAATTGCTTTGTTTCTCACTCTTATGTCTAATAGTACAAAGTAAAACAACAAATATTTTTTCTTCATTTACAAATTATTAAAGTGGTCAAAGATTTGCATACCTTTTCTCATATCAAATTTAAAAAACAATAAAAGATGAAGAACCAGTAGCATCTGTGACAGGAGAAAGCACATTCACAGTATGATACCGTAGAACATCTTGTGTAAATGCATGGCAATATCCTTGAGAGTTTAGGATGTCCAGATCAGCATTTGTTTTGGCCCTGATACCAGTCTTTCAAGATGTTGGTTCCCACACCCAGTCATGTACGACATCAAGGTTAATAAAATCAGTGCCATGCATTTGCTTTGATCTTTTGCTTACCAGAATAAAAACTATAATCCAACCTGGGTATAACTAGGTTAAAGAAACTAATATAATGTTCTGACCAAGCACCAACTGAAACATACAAAACTTTATGGCTATACAATAAAAATTAACCTTACAGATAACATCAAAACTAGAGGACAAAACATTTCTGAATTATTCATTTGTTATCGCAGCTCAAATCAAATGAATCTGTCTCCATCTAGCCCTGTCTTCTGCATGTTCTTCTCTCACACCCACTACCTTCATGTCCTCCTTCACTCCATCGATAAATCTCCTCTTCTAAGTGTTTATATAGCATAATTATAATTTACAAGAAATACATGTAATAGATAAACATCCAAAACTTCATACGGTTTTATAGCAGTAGGAATAATCGTTGCTTATATATGTTCTTGTATATATGATTTAGCTATACATGTTGCATACTATAGAGGGCCTATTTATAGGAAGTGGAACTCCATGTTTTTAGGGATGCAATAATTATGCTATATCTGTGTGGCATACACATTTTTTCCCTACTATAAAGCGGATGTAAGACCCTGACTGGGTGATTGGGCGCGGTACAGGCAGGCCAGGAACAAACTAACAAAGGAGATCAAAGCAGCCAAGAGAAGCTATAGTGAGAAGCTGAAAAACAGCCTTTCTACTGGTGACACTTCGGCTGTATGGACTGGTCTGAGAAACCTGACTGCCTACAGAAGCCCCACCACCCTTCCTGAACAAAGTCCTCGCCTGGCCAACCGTCTGAATGGCTTCTACTGCAGACATGACAAGAAGCCATTCACACCTCAAACCAACTCCTCCACATCCCATTCAGGAACAGGTTCGACCAGCAAAGCAACCAACCCCCTACTTCAGATCCTCTGCCTGCACTAAAGATCTCTGAGGAAGATGTAAACAGGCTCTTTCAGCGCATGAAAACAAAGAAAGCTAGAGGACCTGATAACGTCTCCCCATCATGCCTGAAAGCCTGTGCAAATCACTCGCTCCAATCTTCACCCGATCTTCAACAAGTCACTGGAGAAGTGTGAGGTCCCCTCCTGCTTCAAACGATCCACCATCATCCCAGTGCCCAAGAAACCCACCATCCTAGGATTAAATGACTACAGGCCTGTAGCCCTGACGTCTGGGGGTCATGAAATCCTTTGAGCGGCTGGTTTTTGAAGCACCTGAAAGACATCACGGGCCCCTCTACTGGACCCCCTGCAGTTTGCTTACCGAGCAAACAGGTCGGCAGATGATGCTGTTAACTTAGGTCTAACACTTCATCCTGCAACACCTCGACCACCCCAGGGACCTACGCCAGGATCCTGTTGTAGACTTCAGCTCGGCCTTCAACACCATCATACCAGACATCCTCCACCAGAAGCTCACCCAGCTCAACGTCCCAGCCTCCCCTGTCAGTGGATCAACAGCTTCCTGACGTGACCGCCCAGCAGCAGGTGAGACTGGGGAGCATCTTTCTCCCGAACAGATCAATAAGTACTGGTGCCCCCCAGGGTGTTGTTCTATCCCCACTCCTCTTCTCCCTGTACACAAATGACTGCACCTCAGCAGACAAACTCCTGAAATTTGCAGATGACACCACTGTCATTGGACTGATCCAGGACGGTGATGACTCTGCATACAGACAGGAGGTGGATCGGCTGGTACACTGGTGTAGTCAGAACTGCCTGGAACTAAACCTACTCAAGACTGTGGAGATGGTAGTGGACTTTCGGAAAACACCACCTCCATACACCCCCCTCACCATCCTCAACAACACCGTGTCGGCTGTGGATCACTTCAGGTTCTTAGGAACCACCATCTCTGAGGACCTGAGATGGTCTTCACACATAGACACTGTTCGGAAGAAGGCCCAGCAGAGACTGTACTTCCTGAGGCAACTTAAGAAGTACAACCTTCCACAGGAGCTGCTGGTCATCTTCTACATTGCCATCATTCAGTCTGTCCTGTCTTCATCCATCTCCGTGTGGTTCGGTTCATCCACAAAACAGGACAGGTCCAGACTGCAACGAACAATCAGGTCTGCAGAGAGAATCATCAGGGCTGACCTTCCCTCCATCCAAGACTTATACAGGTCTAGGGTCAGAAAAAGAGCTGCTAAAATCTCTGCAGATCCCACACACCCTGCACATAAACTGTTTAGAGTTCTGCCTTCAGGCCGACGCTACAGAGCGCTGTTCACAAAAACCAGCCGGCACAGAGACAGTTTCTTCCCCCAGGCTGTTTCTCTGTTGAAAATTCAATAAAATACAAAACAACAGCATACAGATGTTGCAAATGCACCTTTTTATTTACATATGTGTATATTGTACATTGTAAATATGTATATTCTGTAGTGCAAAAACAAAACCAAAGAGCAAAGTGTACCGGAGTCAAATTCCTTGTTTGTATGTACAAACTTGGCAATAAAGCTGATTCTGATTCTGATTCTGATTCTGACGGCTCAAAAACACTCCACAAAACCCCACAGCAAAATTACAAACAGGTGAGTTTTGGTGCGAGATTATATACAAATCCTATTCAAATTTAGCAATGCTGTGCATCACAAGAAAAAGACAATATTTTTGTTTATATGCATCAACACTAAGTTGTAGACTGTCTCCTGAAAATGTCAGATGGCAAACCTTGTAGATAATGCTCCAAGGACGTTAAAGGCACCCATTTTCTTTCAAACTTGATTTTGTATTTTGTTGTAGCACCTGTTAGATAACCTTTGTTTCAGTTAGAATGCAAACTAAGCAACTCAGCAAAAAGTCGTTTAATACTCAAAGCCGGTGTGTGGCAAAACCCTTTCAAACTTTAATGCCGATGAGGAGGGATTAATTTACAGCTAACAAGGAGGGTCTCTTATCTAAAACCGTTAAAGAGGGCCAGGAATTCGCAAATGTTTTTCTGATTGTGCATTCCTAATCTATTCTTAATGCTGTAAAATGTTTTCCACTGAATGTCACTCAACATAGAGCCTTAATATATTTTCCTATGAACATATTCTCTTATTAGAGTGATCTTCCTTTAAATAAAGGTTATAAAGACTGGATATAGTTTAAGTTAGGCTGGACATGCTGCAAAAACATCTACAGAAACACTTTCAGAAAACCAATAATTTTCATCTTCAAATAAAGGCACTGAATATTCAGCAGCCAGCTTCAAAGAACTAGAGTCTGACTGCAGCAGGACCTGGTGGTAATCAAAAGTTTGGCCAGCCCTGGACAAAATGTTTTTGCTAGAATGTGAGGAAAAGAAACCCATCTCTAAAAGGCGCAAAGCTGAGTCTGAACAAAAGTCAAAAATATCAAAGTATACAAAAAACGGAGTGAACCAGTCTAACGGTGCAGAATAATGCAAAAGTAATATACAAATTCTTTAGTCCTAAATTTATGACACCCTCAACTGGTGCAGGCTAAGATCATCTGTGGAACACTTTCAGGTTGTGTTAGCATTGCTTTGCTTGGCTTAATGTGCATTCTCTCTTACCAAAAAAAAGCCTTGGCAGAAAAAAAAATTAAGGGTTTATTCAAATGTCAAAATTTTTCCTTTAAAGGTAATTTGTTAAACATGTATTGCACAAGGAAAAACATGATGATTTCAGTTTGAATGTACTGTAATGTAGTTCAGTTTGTGATCTATATAACCTTTATTTATGAAAATAAAAAACGACAGCTATTTTTACCAGTAGGACCACTTTAAAAAGGGTCCATGTAAAAACTGCAGTGTTTACAGAAGTCCCTTGAAATGAAATATTGTACGCTTATTAAAGTTTCTCTTAAACGCAATATGTGATTTCTTAACTCTTTATGTGAAAAACAAAAAGTTGGGATTCCTAGTTTTTAAAATAAAAAATCAGTTTTATCAACTAAGGCTCTTGTGAGCTTAATACCATGTGCCATCTCGTCATTACCTTAAGTAAAATTACTACAAATTATACTTAAAAAATATAGAACAACAAACTAAATACGGCTACTACTGCTAATACTTTTCAACATATTTTAAACTGTTAAGTGTTGCATACAAAACATATTCCAACAGCAGAATGGCTTATTAAACAGATGAACTAACAAAATATTAATCTAAATCCTATTGGAGTTCCAGGCATTTCATTTATACAGGACCTATCTATCTCTCTGCTGATATTTAGAAATTAAACTGTGGGACTTTCTTAAAGCTTCATTGCTATTAAGAACCATAGTGCAACAGTTAAGGTAAAGCTGAGCTTCTCCCGACTTAGCAGCCTGCATTATTTCATCGGTCCCTGTCCTAAGATTACAAGTCAAATTGTGTAACATGAATCTCAGTGACCAGCAAAATTCAGATTTATAAAATATTCACATTTTTCTTTCTCACAAAGAAAAAAAAACAAATCATGTTCACAACCAAACTGAAAAAGGGACCAAAAATCCATTTACACTACTGCTGTCAGCATACTAAACAAAAATCTGAAGTTATTTTAAGCATTTCTAGGAGAGAAATTTATCATTCAAGTCTGGACATGCCACATTGTGCTTTTAGGAAGAAAATTGTGTATCACAATGTGTAGGTATAGAAAAGCTTGAAAACACTGAAAATTTTGTCTTATTTACCCCACACTCTGGCTGCCGCAGTAATTTTTCATGCCAGATAAATGACTGTGTGGTTTGAATGGACTCACTACTAAATAAATCTGGACTATTTCCTTAAATCTTGGTGTTTTCAGCAGACCATAGACATATTTTTACACTGTGTCCTCCAAATGTCTGGAAGACGGCCAGCTTTGAGTATATTGCGAATTTTTTTTCATGATCTTATTGCTTGCTCTGAAGGCATGCATCCCTACCCACAACAATGCTACCTAAATGGGCAGCTTTAAATACAAGAAATCATGCTTCCTATAAAAAATCCTAACCTTTTTGAGAACTGAAATGTTTCATGTTTTTCGTGGAATTCTTGCTGAAGCTTTCTTAGGTTTTTCTACATGTTTATCTCAATATAAATCCAAATATTGGATCAAAAGTTTTATTAGTGGCTTGGATCTTATAAAAACTGGCTTTCAGGCTTACTTTGAATTTACAGCCAACACTGTGGTTCTCTGAAGGAAACTAAAAACAATGAAATTTGGCATCTGTCTGCCATGAAATCAAAATCTTCAGCCCAAGTCGAAAAGTGGGGCTGAAAAAATAAAATATTACTAGGAATGAAACATTCCCCGTCTCTGACTATTCCTGTGACAGATTCCAGAGAAGCTACTGCATATGTAAATAATGGCAGGGTCCATACACGATGTGCTGTGTGTGTCTGAGGAAAGAGAAGTGTGGGTGTACAGTAGCACTAATGGAAAGCTCCTCTAACAGGAAGCTTTCAGCCGCCTTATGAAAGCAACCTGCTTTTTTTCTTTCTGCAAAGGTGAGTTAAGTGGCATGTTTCCAGAAGAATAGGAACAGATTTAGGAATATTATTCCTGTATGCTGTAAGGTTGCCTATTCTTGCAAAAGGATTCATGCCTCTTGAACTTTCATATTTTTTCTTATTAAGATGAAAACTTCAATGTATCTTACTGACATTGTACTGATAGACCAATAAAATGTTTTGCATAATAGGGAAGTGGAAGGAAAATTATCCATGCTTTTTTAAACAAACAGAAACCCCAAAAATGTGCATTTGTTTTCAGCCTCTTTTAATCTGATACCCCTAAATAAAATCCGGGGCAACAAATTACCTTCAGAAATCACATAATTAGTAAATAGTTACGCATTAGTGAATTACCTAAATCTCAGTATAAATACAAATGTTCTGAGCGAAGTGTGGACAGACACGTGTTGAGAGGAGCTACCCTTGGTCATTTTCCTTTGCTGGTCTCTCGTGTACAATGGCAGATGCAATCAAAAGAGTGGCTTGGCTTTATTTGCTGAATAAAGCAAGAGAACATTGTTGTCTGGCGCCTCTGAGCCATGTCTGGATTCATCAGATAATTCAGAGGTGTCCAGAGTTTGGTGACTTTCACCATTTGCTCCAGGAGCTGCGCGCAGACGAGGAACGCTTTCAGCTCTATTTTCGTCTTTCCCACCAACTACAGGCGCTTTGTGGGATTTCCCGGGTTCTTCCTGGTCCTTCCATCCCATGATGAAATACATCACTTTGTCACAAAGCTGAGCTTCTCTGATTGGTTGATGCGCTGTGCCGTCGCCCCGACACACTTGTGTGTTAGCATGAAAACCAGATGCCCCTGACTCTCAAATCGCGTTCGGTGTGAATGCACCATAACATGTCCCATTTAAGTATACTGTAAACCATGTAGGTTACACAGCATATATATTATTAAAAAAATAGCTCTGGCCTAAAATATGAACTTTACAGGCAAAATGCAGAAAACTGCTGAAAAATGCTGAAAACTAACACTGCACATCACACCACACAATGTTATATGGTGGGAGTATCGTGTTTTTCTTTAGCAGGGGCAGGGAAGATGGTCAGAGTTGTTGGAATTATGAAAGGAGCGAAATACAGGGCAATCCTGGAAAAAATGTGTTAGTGGCTGCAAAAGACTTGAAATTAGCGCAGATATTTACCTGTCCACAGGTGAATGCCTCAGAAACCCCAAGCCACAGTGGAAAGGTTTAGATAAAAGGACATTCATGTGTAAGAAAGACCCACTCAATGTTCAGACTTAAAACTAATTTAAAATTTGTCAGGACTCAAAAAACACTGTTTAGAGATGCACTCCATGCAGTCTGACTGATCTGGAGATATTAGATAGATGGGGAGACATCCTAGCCACCAGATGTGCAATCTATCTCCAATATTTCAAATAACGTACATTTAAGTTTATAGTTACATTGTAACATGACTAAATATAAAAAAGGTAGTAGGGGTAGGAATCCTTTAGCAAGGCTTCTTAAACACTTACTTGTGACAGAGATATTTTTAAAGCAACGCTTTGGTTTTCCGTGTCTAAAATCGCACATTGTCACAGATACTGCTCATCTCACCATAGTAGTTCACACTGATAAGCTCATAACTGCACACCCACTGATGGCAATGTGAGGACAAGGACAATGCACAGCAAGAAATAATTCCTTAACCATTACTAAATTGACCCATTTTTTTAACCTTAGTTAGCAGTGATGTTACCTAGAGTCAAACTAAAAGTCCTGGCAGAAATTATGACATTTTGGTTTGCCTCATTGACAGAGAAAGACAGTGTTTTAGACGGAAGATAACAAAACATAAAAAGCACCTAATGGGAAAAATTTAAGTTTTAAAGAGTTGCAAGTTTGTAAATTGCTCCAAGCTTTTAATTAATGACAAGAGGAGGTGGATGGGAGCAGCACAGAACAAAAGAAAGAGCACAATCAACATAAATATCCTGCAATGGGCTCTGAAGGGAATGCAGCAGCAGGCGCTGGACTGTCAGCTAAGGGCCTGATTAATGACAGCTCCATAGTCCGGAGGTGGTGTTTATTTGCAGTCATACAGCTCTTCACTTGGTCCTGGACATCACAAAAGTAGATTACTCCTCTGCAGATTCACTCATTATAAATCAAACGGCTGACATTACTTCCAGGAATTATCCTCCTCTGTCTGCAGCACAGCCGAACATTTTGTGAAATAAATATATTAAACCATCTACAAGATAAATAGAATTAGGTTTTTACATTAATAGTTGGAAGAGGGATGATCCTTTTCATTCCAATAAAAGAATTATTCTGTCCGGCTTTCAACGTAAAGCATAAGAGGTGCGAATGAACGACAACCAAGGTAACCAGGGTCATTTTTTATGACAGCAACACAAGTTTCCAGGTTGTTTTTATACATGTAAATTAGGTACTATATGAAGTTGTCTGACATTAAATCTGACTAAATGTTTGGGTTTATGATTACGAAATTATTTCTATTTGCCAAATACCAGAATAATACAACTTTTTAAATAGAATTTATTGAAACTTTCTTTTAATTTAGAAGTGTACATAGTCTAACATTTTTTTGCTCGCCTTTTAACTCCCAGACGTCAACACATTACACGTTTTATTTTCACAACATTAGCTTCCCGTTCGTTTTAGAATAGATTTTAAAGTTTTATTCTATTTTTAAAGCTCTTAACGGCCTTGCCCCCCTTATTTATCTGAGTTATTGAGTTTTTCTACTTGCACCAGGTCCTTGAGTTGGACAGTCAACATTTGCACACTGTTCCAAAGTACTTACACTACCAGTCAAAAGTTTTAGACACACCTTCTCATTTAATGGTTTTCTTTATGTTTATGACTATTTACATAGAACGTCAATTCTCACTGAAGGCATCAAAACTGTGAATAAAAACGTATAGTAAACGAAAAATTGTAAAAGACCTTTAAATATGTTTTATATTTTAGATTCCTTAAAGTAGTCGCCCTTTGCTGTGGTGACTGAAATATTAACCTTTGGCCGTCTCTCAATAAACCTCTGGAAAGTTCTTTCAAGGATCTTTGGAAAACTATTTCAGGTGACCACCTCATGAAGCTCATGGAGAGAACAACAAGAGAGCAAAGAAGTAATCAGAGCAAATGGAGGCTATTTTAAGAAACTAAAATATAAAAATGTTTAGAGTTATTTCATACCTTTTGTTTACCATATAATTCCATGTGTCTTAATTCACAGTTTTGTTGCATTCTCAGCAAAATCTACAATGTAAATAGTCATGAAAATAAAGAGACCCATTAAGTGAGAAAGTGTATCTAAAACATTGTACCGGTGGTGTAGATTGGGGTGACCAAGCTTTTTCAGTGGCAGATTGATTGATTGATTGATTGATTGATTGATTGATTGATTGATTGATTGATTGATATTAAACAATTTGGAAAAAGCCCCAACCATTATGTAAAGGCATTATAAGCTCCTAACTGGATAATTAATTTGAGCTAAATGGATGAACCCCTGTGCATGTATTTTAAGGCAATGCCTCAAACCCACTGTTTCCTTGCATGAGAACTTGGGAAAATCAAAAGAAGGCAGGAAAGATATTCAAGAAGAGAATTGTAAACCTCCACAAGTGTGGTTTATCTTAGGATTCAATTTCCAGATTGCTCAAGGTGCCACATTCATCTGTTCAAACAATTTTATCCAACCATAAAGACACATGTCCAGCCAGCATACTGTTTAGGAAGGACATGGAATCTAGGTCCCAGAGATGAACGTGTTTTAGTACAAAATGAGAATATCAATCCCAAAACAAAAGCAAAAGACTTTGTGAAGATGCTGCTTGAAGTAGGTAAGAGAGTGTCTTAATTCACAGTGAAACAAATCCTGTACTAATATAGGTTAACATTGGTAAAAAAATAAATAAATAAAGTGTTTGGACATAATGACGGTCCATTGAATCTAGTTGTAACCCTGCACAATGATGAATTTGAAGACTAGTTAGTTCCAAACTGGACACAGGCCAAATGTACCAGCCTGTTCATAGCTCCACATGAATAAATGTTCAAATGTTCACGGTGTTCTTGCCTAAGAAATGAGCCCCCACCCAGGCCGGCTTATGTAAAGTATGGAATCAATGTCATCATGGATATCAGCTACTCATATAGAGGTTAGATATTGTTTTTATAGAGGTCTTTTGAGTTTCAATCTTAGATTCCATCTATAAAATTATTGTGGATTGCACTAATTTAGAAGGATGGCAGAGTTTTTTGAGAATTGGAAGTAGATAAACCAAAGCCATTTACACCCCTCTCCTTTCAGGAGGCTTGTTTTCTTACTGGAGTTTTATTGTATTAACTGCAAGAACTTTTGTGCCTATGCAACACACATCTAGTAAAACTTCTATCCTGATATGCTGTAAAGGTTGCCATGTCTCACTGCTTTTTACAACTTATTAATGATTTCCTAAAGTGTTTACATCTTAATAAATAACAAATTAGGAATTGTTTTTAAATCCTGTTTAACAACCATTTCATTTCATCAAATCATTTGTAATGTATTTAAAAACCCTCTGTAGATCATTTATAAAGGTAATCTTATTTTTATGTCAGCTTTTATTTTATGTCGATATTCAGAAACCAGTAGCGAGCTGTCACAAAAAAAAGATAATTCAACAAAACATTAGCATTACATTTCTGGTTGTTTTATTTACAATAAACGTTATATTCTTGTGTCCTTTCAGTCTTCAATTTGTTGCAATGTGGTAATATGGGTGTTATCTAATTAAGTGTGCACTGATTTGCACATTTCTTATGGCAATAAGCTAGAAATACAATCTCTTTCACTTTGGACCTTTTCTTTTCATTGAAAGGCAAAACATGAAAGCAACATTGCTCAAAATCTCAAAACAATAAATATATATATATATATATATCTATATATATAGATATATATATAGATATATATACAGGGGTTGGACAATGAAACTGAAACACCTGTCATTTTAGCGTGGTTTTGCTCAAAATATTAAAATGCACACAACATTATGGGTGACATACCAGAGTTCAAAAGAGGACAAATTGTTGGTGCACGTCTTGCTGGCGCATCTGTGACCAAGACATCAAGTCTTTGTGATGTATCAAGAGCCACGGTATCCAGGGTAATGTCCGCATACCACCAAGAAGGACGAACCACATCCAACAGGATTAACTGTGGACCCAAGAGGAAGCTGTCTGAAAGGGATGTTCGGGTGCTAACCCGGATTGGATCCAAAAAACATAAAACCACGGCTGCCCAAATCACGGCAGAATTAAATGTGCACCTCAACTCTCCTGTTTCCACCAGAACTGTCCGTCGGGAGCTCCACAGGGTTAATATACACGGCCGGGCTGCTATAGCCAAACCTTCGGTCACTCATGCCAATGCCAATCGTCGATTTCAATGGTGCAAGGAGCGCAAATCTTGGGCTGTGGACAATGTGAAATATGTATTGTTCTCTGATGAGTCCACCTTTACTGTTTTCCCCACAGCCGGGAGAGTTAGGGTGTGGAGAAGCCCCAAAGAAGCGTACCACCCAGACTGTTGCATGCCCAGAGTGAAGCATGGGGGTGGATCAGTGATGGTTTGGGCTGCCATATCATGGCATTCCCTTGGCCCAATACTTGTGCTAGATGGGCGCATCACTGCCAAGGACTACCGAACCATTCTTGAGGACCATGTGCATCCAGTGGTTCAAACATTGTGTCCTGAAGGCGGTGCCGTGTATCAGGATGACAATGCACCAATACACACAGCAAGACTGGTGAAAGATTGGTTTGATGAACATGAAAGTGAAGTTGAACATCTCCCATGGCCTGCACAGTCACCAGATCTAAATATTATTGAGCCACTTTGGGGTGTTTTGGAGGAGCGAGTCAGGCAACGTTTTCCTCCACCAGTATCACGTAGTGACCTGGCCACTATCCTGCAAGAAGAATGGCTTAAAATCCCTCTGACCACTGTGCAGGACTTGTATATGTCATTCCCAAGACGAATTGACGCTGTATTGGCCGCAAAAGAAGGCCCTACACCATACTAATAAATTATTGTGATCTAAAACCAGGTGTTTCAGTTTCATTGTCCAACCCCTGTATGTGTGTGTGTGTGTCTGTGTGTGTGTGTGTGTTTGTGTGTGTGTGTATGTGTGTTTGTATACACACATACACACAGCAATCAATGTTGCTGTGCAATATTATCTACAAAGATTTAATATTTTAAAAAGAAACCACATAAGCCACCAGATCATTGGGCATGAGGCACAAAAGCCGAGCTGCTTGGATTCAGCGTGATGGGATTTGAATTACAATCACAAAACTTCAGACACAAACAGCAGATAGTAGGAAAGACAAACAAACCTTGTTTTGACAGGCAATTGCAAGAAGTAGCATATTTGTAATCTCCGAGCTGTAAAGTGTTGATATTAAATTGTCACATTAATGCCAAAATTGTAACACTAAATAACAATCTTCAAAGCTATACATTGGTATAGCATCTGCACCACAATGATTTATTTTTCATTTTGCAGCTGTCTATGTTGACAATCACATCTGTTAACTTATTTAAAAAGGCGGTCTCAAATTTGGCTGTCACACACCTGAAGAAATCTAAATCGATAGTAAATTATAAATGTGTTCCTGAACTTAGATCTCTTGTTTTTTTCAAACACTGTTACTGTCAAAGGTTAATAGCCATTGTTTTCATTTTCCACACATTGTCCTGTGAGTGTGGAAAGTAATTATGGACAATATTTGTTACAAAACTGTTGTTCAAAAGAGAGATTATGAAGAATGTCCAGACATAGTCGCAGAGGTTTCGCTTATAATAATCTTAAAGTTATCCTACAAGAAAATGCATTAATTTTTTTGCTCTCCACAGCTGGTCTTGTGAGATTAAAATAATAATGCACAAATTCAGATTTTACTAACAGTGCTGAGCTAAATTAACTTGTCCTCTTAGATCTCAGTGCTGCGTTTGATACAGTCGATCATAATATTCTCTTAGAAAGGCTGGAATATGCTGTAGGGATCAGAGGAACAGCGCTAGGCTGGTTTAAATCATATTTGTCTGACAGACTCCAGTTTGTTCATGTAAATGATAAATCATCTTTAAACTCCAGGGTTAATTGTGGAGTACCACAGGGTTCAGTACTTGGGCCAATTCTCTTTATATATATGCTTCCAATAGGTCAAATTATCAGGCAGGATAGGATAAATTTTCACTGTTACGCTGATGATACTCGCTTTACTTATCCATAAATCCTGATGAAAACAACCAGTTAGATAGACTACAAGCATGTCTTGAAGACATAAAAACTTGGATGACTTTAAATTTTCTGCTTCTAAATTCAGACAAGACAGAAGTTGTCGTCTTTGGACCAGAGTCTTTAAAAAAGACACTGCTTAGTCAATCACTTAACTTGGATGGCATTACATTGACCTCCGGTAATAAAGTAAAAAACCTTGGTGTTATTTTTGACCAGGACATGTCATTTAAATCCCATATTAAACAGGTTTTCTAGGATTTCCTTCTTTCACCTCCGGAACATTGCCAAAATTAGAAATATCCTATCCAGGAGTGACACTGAAAAACTAGTCCATGCATTTGTTTCTTCAAGGCTGGACAATTGTAATTCGTTACATCAGGATGTCCACAAAATGCAGTTAAAAGCTTTCAGCTGATTCAAAATGCTGCAGCAAGAGTTCTGATGAAAATTAAAAAGAGAGATCATATTTCTCCAATTTTAGCTTCCCTTCATTGGCTCCCTGTTAAATCCAGAATAGAATTTAAAATTCTCCTCCTCACATATAAAGCCCTTAATGATCTAGCTTCATCATACATCAGAGATCTGATTGTTCCATATGTTCCTAACAGGGCACTTCATTCTCAGACTAGAGACCTAGAGTCTCTAGAAGTAGAATGGGAGGCAGATCCTTTAGTTATCAGGCTCCTCTCCTGTGGAACCAGCTCCCAGTTTTAGTCCGTGAGGCAGACACCCTGTCTACTTTTAAGGCTAGGCTTAAAATATTCCTTTTTGATAAAGCTTATAGTAAGAGTGGCTTAGGTTATCCTGAGCTATCTTCCTTATTTTTCTCCGTCTTCTTCCCTCCCTGTTGGATGGAGTAAGGGGGAGTCAGAATTAGCCTAAACCGGCTCAGTTATGGTTGAGGTGAAAACACACCCTCCATTTCTGCTACCTGTAAGGCCCCTTCTCTTTTCCAATGGTTATGGTCAATCAGACAGAGAGAGGTATCCCAATCCTTGTGATTTTTAGTATAACAATGGCCATCAGTGGGCTCTAGATGGACAAACTTTATCAGTTTATTATTTTACTTAGTGCCCCTACACGTGGCCGGTTCTGGGGTGGCCGGGCTCTGGCATTCGGTGGTTTGGTCTGTCCTCCCCGGCGGCCTCACTCCGTTCCAGACCCTTTGTGGGGTGCCTTGAGATGACATTGTTGTAAATAAGCGCTATATAAATAAACTGAAACTGAAACTATCTCTGTAGTTATGCTGCTATAGGCTTAGGCTACTGGAGGACATAATGACCACTTTCACCCTCTTCGCTACATTCTCACACTACTCTCCAATTTTGCATTATTTGCTGTTATTTCAGCTTTTAACTTTGTTCTCTCTCTTTTCTCTTCCTAGAAGCTACACCTGGCCTGACTCTGTCTCTACCTGTGACACCTTTCTGGAGAGGGGCATCGTCGGAGCTTCTGCTGGCAACAATTTAATGCTCACCCTCTACCAATGATCCACATGGCCCTGTCTTTTAGTGTTTAACCCTTTCTCTCTCCTAGACATGGCGATTGACTGAGCTTTTACTGTAACTAATTATATGTGCTCTCTGTCAGACTCTAACCTTGAAAACTCGCTCAGAGTTTATATGTTCTTTCTTTCTAGGTGAAATGACTAAAGGAGCTACATCCACTAACATTTACTTTTCCTTCCCATAGAAAGTACTCCTGAATCAGTGCTTCTTTGTTCTTTTTGCGTCTCTGCTCTGTTCTCTCAAACCCCCAGTCGGTCGTGGCAGATGGCCGCTCACACTGAGCCTGGTTCTGCTGGAGGTTTCTTCCTGTTAAAAGGGAGTTTTTCCTCTCCACTTCGCTACATGCAAGCTCAGAATGAGGGATTGCTGCAAAGTCAACGCCAGTGACTGTCCACTGTCTCTACATGCTCATCCAGGAGAAGGGAATGCTGCAAGTCTCTGACTCGATGCAATCTGCTGGGTTTCCTTAGGTATAAAAACTTTTTATCCAATTTGAATAAATAACTAACTCTGACTGCACTGTTCAATGGTTAGGACTAATTGGAATGTATGTACCTGACTTTTGTGAAGTGCCTTGAGACAACATGTGTTGTGGAGTGGCGCTATATAAATAAACTAAACTGAACCGAATTTAATTGAATTTAATTTAATGCACCAAAGAACAGCGTTTGTCCACAATGCTATATTACATGTGTCAGTAAAGCTTCAGCTTTTCACTTCATCTGTCCATGCCTATTTATTTATTTATTTTTTATAATCAAATCTTAAATTTTTGTTTTATTTCTAGTAACTAAAACATCCTAATATAACACTTGAGATCCCGTGACTCTTTGCTTATATTTGAATCCATGCTGACTTCTAAGAAGTGTCTCATTGTGTCGTTTGACATTAACAGAGCTCATTGGCATTATTTCTGAAATGGCCCCACTTCAAAGGCCCCCCGCAGTTTTTAAAAAAATCTATTGTTAAAAGCCTGAAATGTTTGGCTGGTGCCACTGAGAGCTTTATGAATGGGTGCTCGCTTGTATTGCAACAGATGGAGAAAGCAGAGAACAGGAAACATGGCCAAGGATATTATTAATTGTGTGATATAATTTTATGCATTGAGAATCTATTGATTATTGGATATTCAAACAAGCTGAGAAGCATTTGGTAGTTACTGAATCACAGAAGCTAATTACATTTTGAAAGAGAAACACAACTTTACATACCTTTTTGTAAAATCTATTTTGATTTTGTATGATGTGCTATACCTATATATCAATAAATCAGAAATTAATTAAAAACTTAATTCATTTCATTAATTAATTCAAAAACCAAAACGTTTTTATTGAATATTATAATTTACTTTACTCATAATAGAACTAATAGCTTTAATAGCAGCTTTTAGCTCTACATTGTTGGGTCTGGTGTCTATCGTCGTCCTTTTGACAATTTCCCACAGATTTTCTATAAGATTTAGTTTACTCACCAACTAAGGTGCTGACCCTACAAGGATGAGAGGGTAAAGACAATGGATGGATGGATAAATAATTTGAGAGTAAGGCAGAACACATTCTGTGATTAAAACGATTAAATTGTGGCTTGCGATCTTACATAGCCTTCCAGTTAGGCCAATTAACATACATAGCACCTCTGGCCTCCCTTTTAATTGATCCATGATTCATATTTTTTGTTTTACGTGTCTGGAACAAAACTTGTAGTTAGACCTACTGAATCAAGGATCAGTCAAATGGATTGTATGATGTTTTGCTTATTTTTGCTTTAATGATTATATAAAGGTTTCCTGAGCTCAGAAGATGAAAGAGGATAAAGATGACTAAACAAGAGAGTATTTGTTCTCTTCAAAGTTCTATATATATATTAAGTAAATTCAAGAATTTAAATTGTTTATGATTACAACAGAAAACAACTAATTAAGAATGGGAATACACATAGTTATATATAAAATGTGAAAAATTTTCAACTGACCAGATGTTTAAATCAGGTTTAGGCACCCATAGAAAAAAATAAATGCTTAATGATTGATTGTTTCCACAAGATGTCTTTGAGATCAAACAGAAGCAAAATTATTAAATTAGTTTTAAATTATTTTCAGGAGAAAAATCATTAAAAAAAATTTAATCTGATATTATATTTAAAATAACAACATTGGCTGAATTTCATCATAGGCCTAATTTGAAATGGGTCTTCAAATCAAATTCTGCTTAAGCCCCCAAACAATCTTAGGGCAGCTCTGGATTGTCTGCTGGAGAACTCTCAAGTCAATTACACAATCATGGGGAAGACTAATTTAACTTTTTTTTTTTAATTAAATCCACTTATGAGTCGTAAGCAATCAAATTTTTTGAGAAACTGAAATCTGTTTTCAGTAGCTGAAAGCCATGAGCATCAAAATTCATAGATATTTGAAACATATTGCTCTCTGTATTATGAATATATACAAAATGAGTTTCACTCTTTAAGTTAAAATATATATATTTTTAAATTTATTGTAATCTATTGAGATGTACAAGTACAACCAGTTTTAGAAATATAAAAGTACCTTTTAAAGTTACTGTTTTTGTTGAAAATGTCTCTTCCAGCTTTATCTGCAAGACTGACAGAAGCTCAGAAACCAGAACAAAAATCAAGGCAGTAAATGTATTTTTCATGCAATTCATTCCGCTGCCGCCTGCCCTGTCTTTGACATGCACCACTCAGATGCACTGACAGCTATCTTTGGTCTTCTTAACTCATGAAACTTTTAGTGTGTTTGTTGTTGTGAGCCAGAGAGATTCAAACCAGTAAATGGTTGCATTTACTCTTTTCAAACTATACTCTCAGATCTCTGATTTACTTCAATTATCTTTTAATCTACCATATCCATGTCTCACATAAAATCTCCTTTTTTCCATTGTTTATTTTAGTTACTTAATGGGCAGTATCTTAAATCAAGATGCACTGCAGTGATTTGTTGTCTTTGACTCCTGATAAATCATTGTGCCTTCAGTTAGCTGGCAAATTTGTTTTGATTATGCTAGATACAAAGTGGAATGAAACAGTTAAGCTCCAAACTCGTACTCCAGCCAAATTTTTCCAGAAGATCCAGCTTTAAATCCCTCACTTTCACCTGGCACTGCAATCTGCCTTTGTGTTCTGACACAAATACATTTTGTTCCAAGTTCAATGTTTCTCATGAGCAGCAGGCCTATGTAATATTAAGTGGGAATTGTTGTCCTCATGTCAGCGCTTTGAAGTTGGCAACATTTGATGAAGCCAACCAGATGTGAGGAACATCATTCATGTAATAAATAGTTTGAAAAGAGCCAGACACTAAGACATCAAAGTCTAGATATTTTGTCATTGTTTTGCATAGTAAGAGGCAATATAATTATGCCTCATACAAAAGAGGGAACTGGCGAGTGTTCCAACAATTGAGGGATCGCACTTCTCGCCCTCCCTAGAAAGCTTGACTCAGGAGGAACTGTATGTGTTCAAGCCTGGACCAGACCCTCGAGTTTTTGAGGGGCTTATTGGAGTCTGGTTTTCTGGTCCACATATGACAATTTCCATGAGACATTTTTTTTTGTGTGTTGGTGTGAGAGTCTGCAGTGGTGAGGTGCTTTAAATGGCTCTCTGGATCTTGTATACCTGAAGCAAATGTTGTGTCTGCAATCTTGGCACAAGGTCGGGCTTGTTCCCAGTGCAAGCATGGCTCTGCCAGGGCTGCTCCTTGTTACTTTTACTGTGCGAGGTTCATGAGCAGAAGGTGTAATCAGGGAGAGGAGGGTGTCCGGTTTGAAAACCCTCAGGGTCTCATCTATGCAAATAGTCTGGTTCTTTCACCATCTCTGGGCAAGAAGCTTCAGCTTTTACTGGAGCAGTCCACAGCTGAGTGTAAACAGTCAGGATGAGCTGCCCCCCTTAGTCTGAGGCAAGGGTCTTGACCAGAAAAAGGTGGACTGTTCCATTCCTCTAAGGTGGGTGGGGGTTAGTCTCGCCTCATGTGGACAAGTATTTTGGTATCTTGTTCACAATTCGCAGGATGGACCATAGTGAGCAATGCAGATTGGTTACCCTGCACATAACTCAATGCACACCACCTGGTGCCTTTAAGTTACATTGGATACATAGTGCTGGAGTCCACAGAGACAGAGAAGATTACTAGTCTTCAGAAGCATTTTGAGAACAGGTTTGAAATAGATTGCTGGAATTTGTGCTTTGACATGTCAGTGCATCAGCTGCTGGCCAGGCCCACCTGGAGTGGGTTGTTTCATATAAAAAGATAGTAGCATGCTTTTTGAAATTCCTTCACCCACAGAGAGCTCACATTAGAGCCCCTGCTATTCGACAATGAAAGTAATCAACTGAGGAGGTTTGGGCATCTGGTCAGGAGAACTTCCAGGCCCTTCCATTTTAAGATTTTTTTAGACATATCCAACTGAGAGGAGATCCTGGGCAAGAACCAAATTTGATATCTAGGCCAAAAATACCATGGGAACCCCAGAATGAACTAAAGAGTGTTGCAAGGCACAATGATCTCTGGGGTTCTTTCCATGACCTGATATCTATGTGTCCCAAACTTAGATGGATGGATGGATGGATGGATGGATGGATGGATGGATTATCCACAAATGTCTCATATTTACATGTGTTTGTTGACATTTGAACAGTAAGAGAAGTTTCAGAACTTTTTTTAACCTCTATTTATGCCAGATGTGTTGGCATAAATGCAATAAAAACATCAGCAGTCATTTATTTGTGCACCTGCTGAAACCAATAAAGGCTTCATCTGTTTCTGATATTGCACAGCAGAAAGACGCTAACTTAAAAAGTCAGAACTTTGTGTCCACAGACAACCAACGGCAGTTACATCTTTGACGCCCAGCTCTGTGAGTATTCTTCTCGCTTCACCTCTTTCAGATGAACAGGTACGGGCTTCCTGAGATGCAGGCTCCTCGAGATGAGAGTCTTGGTTTGACGAGGATGGGACATGTTGCCCCACTTTCTGTTTATCCCCCCATGGGAACGGTCCTCACTCTTCCCTCCTTGCCTGGCTGAAAACAGAGAGCCGTGCACAGTGAAACAACTGCACTAAATACAGCCCTGCAGTTACCATAGAAACCAGCCCTGGTGCATCCCTGACTAGTCCCACTGTATCTCATTTAGCAATTGACCCAGAAAAACACTAGGAGGTTGATGTTTAGTTTCTTCGCAGTCAAAATTTTAAAAGCAGAGGTGATATAACAGGTAGAAACAAAGAGCTTGCCAGCGGGATGATGGATAACTGCGAACCAAATGCCTTCTAATGCAGACCAAAGGGAGATTTGATGCAGGGGTGTGAAAAAGATAGAGACGTATACACGTGAGAGCAAGTGATGAAGCCAAAGACGCTTCAGGGAGAGTGGATTTACACTGACAACAAAATCGAATAAGGCTGCAAGGCAGGCAATAGCTAAACTGAACCGGACAGCACATGATCACACTTGAAATAAATCAACTTCAGCTCCTGCTGGCACCTTTCGGAAGATAAAGGACAAAGTGACACAGATTTTTTTTTTTAAGAAATGGTGTGGCAGTGCTGTTTTTAAAGTTACATAAGTCAAGGTGCTGCATTGCATCAAATAAGGTTCCTTTCAAAACAGAGCAAGCCATCTTTTTTTTTTATCTAAACAGTTAACATTAAATACAATAACACTCACCAAAATAACTCATCCCTGAAGAGAAAACAACTCTGCAACAGAAATATCAGATTTTAATGACACACTTTTCTTTATATGTTCCCGTGTTAGGACCCTATAATATCCAGGCATCTCACAAAGTTACCCCATTTATACTGTGCTCTCTGTTCCACTGGGACATTATTATAGTGTTCAAATAGGTCATGGGGAAACCATTATACTGCAGCCGAGCCGGAATCTACTAAACGCCATAAAGCATCTAAATCATCACCACTCCTTTAAAAAGTATATATTCAAGTTATTGTAGTTCATTTATTTATTTTTTTGTTGGTAGTAATTGTTAATATTTGGGATTTACTCGAGAAAAATCAACAGATATGAATAAATACAGTGCTGTGAATAAGTATATCAATCTTTCAAATTTCTGATGATTTTGCTTTTATGTGACACTTTGACAAATTTTTCACATCGTCAAATAAGTTTTAATATTAGACAACTAGAAACTGAGGAAAACAGATAATCCAGTTTCCAAATAATAATTACATAATTAAGCTTATCCCTAATGACTGGTTGTGCCACTCTTTACAGCAACAACTTCGAATGGCCTGTTTGAGATCCCGCCACAGCATTTCAATGACTATTAAGTCCAGACTTTGACTAGGTAACTCCAAAACCTTAATTTATTTATTTACTCTTGTTTTTATAATATTCTAAGATTAAGTGGTGGACTGTAGCTGGTGTGTTTTGGTTTACTGTCCTGCTCATTACCCAAGTGTGATTGAGTTTAGGGTCATGAATCCATGGCCAGTCTCCTTCAAGAGTTTCACGTGGAGAGCAGAATTCATGGTTCCATAAATTATGGCAAGTCGTCCAGGTCCTGTCATAGTGAAGGAGCCTCTTATGGTAACACTAGAACCATCATATCTGTTGGTGATCTTCTTTTTCTTTAAAGCTTTCATAGTTTACACGAGCTATAAGGACAGACACGCTTTCCAAAAAGTTCCACTTTTGTCTTGTCTGTCTACAACATATTATTATAAGAGTCTTTGACCTTTGTTTTATTTTTGCTCAGCCCTATTTCTCATCTTGGAACTCTCCTGTGGATGCCATTTTTGCCCTGTCTTTGTTCTATTGTTGAATCATGAACACTGACCACAATTAAGGCAGATGAGGCCTGCAGTGTTTTTAATGTTCTGTTGTTTTTGTGACCTTATGGATGACTCATCCATGAGATCTGCACTCTTGGAGGAATTTTTGTAGGCCGTCCACACCTGGGAAAGTTCACCACTGTTGCATGTTTTCCGACACTGCCTTTCACTGTGGTCCATTGGAGTCTCAAAGCCTAAGAAATGGCAGAATAACGCTTTCTAGATTGTTAAACATCAACGACTTTGTTTCTCATCTGTTTTTGAATTTCTATAGATGGTTCATCATGATCTGTAGCTTTTTCAAATCGGTTTGCCTAGTTCATGTTGTCAGACAGGTGCTATTTAAAACATTAAAAAATGTTCGACTTTACGAGACATATGTGTGACAGAAAAAAACTTTTTAACCTCACTGTGTAGGTTTAACAAGAACAAGAACTTCACTATAAACAATCTTTATCTTTTCACTGCACAGGAGAAACCACAGATCAGAAGTAAACTCCATCCTGCATCTGCATCTGTGCTATGTGCAACCTAAACAAGCACAGACTCCTACTTCCACCACAGCAGCAACTCAGAGCTCATCTGTAAATACTTTTTTACTTCAGTACAATTGCTGCTGGTACAATACAGCTTTGTACTAGTGGCTGGATGATATTCTACATGCACAGAAAAAAGTATTGCAGGGAGGGTTTACTATATAAATGGAACTTATAAAGTAAGAAATAATAAAAAACCCATATCAATAAGGCAGCACAAAAAGAGAAATGGGGAACTTCTGGATACATTTTTCATGATAAATGTTTAGGATATTAAATAATAACAAGCTGGTATTAATGAGAAAAATAGCTATATGTGGTATTAAAGTGAGCTGGTAACACCTTTGTTTTATACACACACTGAGTTTGTGATATTAGAAGTTCATATGACTTTTTAAAGTTTCTATATCTTCAGTGCTTCGAGAATGCTTTGCCCTTACTAGAACTTGGGGATTTGTATGACACAATGCCAAATTTTCCCTTTCTTCATTTATAAGATCCAACAATACAGAGAGGCAAGACATTCTACATTTTTGTTTAAATGCTCGGCAAGATTAAACAGTATAATAACTGACAGTTTAGCCAGGGGCCAGGTTCCAGTATCAAGATATAAACAAGTTTTAAAAAATGACAGTTTTAAAACTGAAAAGATTGTATGTGACTGAGTCTCTATGGTTGAAAGTCCTTACAATTAGATGGCAAAGAAACTGCCAGAGTTACTAAATTTTTCTTAGTCCATTTGAAAGCTAGAGTTCACAGCAATGCCTCTTCCCCCACTTCTTGCTGTGCACTACCGGTCAGCTGGCTGAGAGAATTCTAGAATATTCCTATGTTTACAGGTAAGACAAATTTGGCCATTGCAAACAATTCTGGTTGTGAAAAACACAGACAATCCTAGACTTCAAATCAAAAGGGGACTCCCCCAACACTTTAATGGAAGTAAAGGTACAGTTAGTCTGTTATGCATTAGACTGTGGGTTTGCAACTCGGGTTAATAACCTGACCAATTATACATACTTTACTCTACAGAGAGCAGAATTGCAGTGTTGAAACTACAACTAAATTTGTCAGGTGTTTAGTCTGCAATTTTTGATGAAGTCTAGGTATCAAACTCAAAATTACAATAAATGTTAATATAAAATAAATGTGATAATGGTATTATACAATTTGATTTAATATTTTTGTTTAAATAACATGATATCCTAAAACCCTTGCATTCCTATTCTAGGTTGTAATACAGTGGGAAACTTTCATCGCCCCATCTTATAAATGATGCTATTTTAATTTACTGAATAACAGGTAATTTCTTGAGAATGCAGCCTCAAAGGGCCAACAGTGTCCTGTGTTCTATTTGTGTCTGTCCTATGCCTAGATAAATGCAGCTGGTCTTGTCAGGAGGGGTATCCATCCTAAAACGTTTGCAACATCTACCGTGCAAGTATGATCTCCATACCGGATTGGTCGAAGCCCGGGTTATAAATGTTCGCCATTGGTGCTGGTGACCCCGAGGGTAGTGGTGGATATTGGGCTACTGTTGGTCAGTAAAGACAAAGCAGAAGAAAAGGAGGAAGACATGTCCATAGGCAGAGAAAGAAGAAGCAAAAGTCTAGGACTGAGAGTAAGGACTTTGAATGTTGGGACTATGGCAGCAAGGCTAGAGTGTTGGCTGGTATGATGCAGAGGAGGAACGTGGACATACTGTGTGTTCAGGAAACTAGATGGTAATATAGCAAGGCTAGAAGCTTAGGAGCAGGGTTCAAGCTGTTCTACCATGGTGTGGATGACAAGATAAATGGTGTAGAAGTTTTCTTAAAGGAGGAGTTTGTCAGGAATGTTTTGGAGGGGAAAAGAGTCTCAGATAGGGTGATGAGTCTTAAGCTAAAAATTCAAGGTTTGATGTTCAATGTTTTTACTGTTTATACCCCACAGTTAGAATATGAGATGGAGGAGGAGAAATTCTGGAGTGTGTTAGATTAAATGATTCAGAACATCCCCAGACGTGAGTGTGGTGATTGCTGCAGATTTCAATAGACATGTTGGAGCAGGGAACAGAGGTGATGAGGACGTAATGGGTAGGTTTGGTATTCAGAACTGGAATGCACAAGGAGAAATGGTGGTAAACTTGCAAAGGGAATGGAAGTGGCTGTAGTGAATATTTTCTTCTTGAACACGCTGGAACATAAAGCGACTTACAAGCGTGGCAGTAGGAGCACACAAGTGGATTACATCTTACGTAAACAATATAACCTGAAGAAATTCAGGGACTGTAAGGTATTTGTATGACTGAGAGTGTTGGTGGGAAAGATGAAGAGGACAAAGGCAGAGCAGAAGACAAAGTGGTGGGAGCTGAAAAAGGAAGGAGTTGAGACAGGCTCTGTGTGGCCAGGGGGCGCTTCCAGTTTACTGGACAATCGCAGCTAATGCTATCAGGGAGACAGGTGGGAGAGTACTTGGTATGTTATCCAGAAGGAAAGTTGATAAGGAGACTTGGTGGGGGAATAAGGAAGTACAGGAGTGGGTACAGAGAAAAAATTCAGATAAGAAGTAGGATACTGTTAGGACTGAAAAGAGTCACCAGGAGTACAGGGAGATGCAGCGTGAAGGTGTGCAAGTGTGAGAGAGGAGTTCAATGTGGTTGCGGGCCTGCATCAAGGATCGGCTTTGAGCCTCTTCTTGTTTGCTCTTGTGATGGACAGGTTGACAGATGAGGTTAGACAGGAATCTCCATCGACTATGATGTTTGCAAATGGCATTGTGGTCTTGACGAGAACAACAGGTGGAGAAAAAATCTAGAGAGATGGAGTTTTGCCCTGGAAAGGAGAGAAATGAAGGTTAGCTGGGGCAAGATAATGAAAGGAATGATGTGCAAGACGGTGGTTAGATGAGCAATGCTGTATGGTAAAGAGACAGTGGCAATGAGGAAGAGACAGGAGGCACAGCTGCAGGTTGAACAAATGGATATGTTGAGGTTCTCTTTGGGAGTTATGAGGATGGATGGGATCAGGAATGAGTACACCAGAGTGACAGCTCATGTTAGATGTGTTAGAAATAAAACCAGAGAGGCCATAATGAGATGGTTTGGACATGTACAGAGGAAGGATAGTGAATATATTGGTAGAAGGATACTGATGCTGGAACTGGCAGACATGAGGCCAAGAGGAAGACCAAAGAGAAGATTTATGGATAGAGTAAAAGATGACGTGAAGATAGTTGATGTGAGGAAAAAAAAGCAGAAGATAGAAGACTCATGGTGGTGACTCCTAAAAGAAAAAAGCAGCAAAAAGAAAAACAACGAGTAATTTCTTAAGAGATACTGTTTTCTCTTCTTTAGGTAGCACACCACACAGAAGACCTGTAAAACACTCTCTCTGTGGCCAATAAGAATAGCAGTGCTCTTTCTTTGGCTTTTTTGTTCAAGAGTCATCATTGAGGAAGAGAAGAGTTCTCATTCACCCACATGTTCACAAACACTAAAGGGATTTAAACCCCTGATGCTCTAACCTTTAGCTGCCCATAATCCTATTATCTCTTTTCTGCAAAGATGAAGATGACTGGCATCATGCACATTGCAGGATCCCTGACTAGCTGTTGAACTTTTAGATAGGCTATTCCTTTGTTGTTGTAATTGCTGAGCAAACATTTAGCAGCATTTAAAAGCTGCCCAAACAAGCTTATAATTGAACAAGTGCACTCACAAATTAGGCTAATTTTCTCTCTGTAGTTTTCTTGTATTGAACAGCAACGCATCACAATGTTGCACACTTGTTTTGCCTTAACAGTAGATTGAATGGCGCTGCCATCGGTTTTTCCCTGCAGGATGGGGCTGTGCCTTTTCTCTGCACTTACGACCTGACAGGATCACATTACACTGCAGGAAATCTTCAGCTAAGTGTGAGTACTATAGCCTGAGACAATTATTGTCTTTCTAAGCAGCACTGTTAAGAGGGAAAGCACAGAAGTCCCAGAAATGTCAGGACTAAAAGGACTAACAACATGGAAGGAGTGTAGAGGAGAAAATAAGATTAAAAAAACTACCTGAAAAAGAACATTTGAGTACAAGCACCATGTGGAATGGTATAAAGATAACAAGGCCACAATGAAAATGTGTTGTCAAGCAGAAGCAGAACTGAAAACTATCAAAATAGTGTCATACTGAAAAAGCAAAATGAACAAAAGACCTAAATACCTATAGAAATACTTTGAAGTTTCATATTATTTCATAGTAACTTATATGGGGATATAATATACAATAAATTTAGACCTGATTAGGCCTGCAGATAGGGGGCACTAAGGGGTCTGTTTTTGGCCCAGGATGGGGGGAGGGGGCCCAAATTGCAGTGTGAAAGGCAAAACAGCGTCTTAACAGCCTTAACAGCGTTTCCAACTCCATCATAAAGCCAGATCTCTCTCTCTCTTTCTATCTCTGTCTATACACTTTCTCACCTAATGGGTCTCTTTATTTTCATGACAATTTACATTCAATTCAAACATTTTAGATTCTCACCAAAAGCAACAAAACTGAATAAACACACATGGAATTATATAGTAAAAAAACGCATGTAATAATAAAAAAAAATAGCGACCCTTTGTTTTGTTTACTGCTTTGCACCCTTAGCATTCTCGCGATGAGCTTCATGAGGTGGTCACCTGAAATGGTTTTTAAATTTTGAAAGAACTTTCCAGAGGTGCAATGAGAGACAGCCAAATTATAATATTTCAGTCATCGCAGCAAAGGGTGACTACTTTAAGGAATGTAAAATAAAAAACATATTTAAAGTTCTTTTGCAATTTTTCGTTACTTACATAATTCCATATATTTTCATTCAGAGTTTTGATGCCTTTATTGAGCATCTACATACAATGAAAATAGTCATTAACATAAACAGAAAACCAGTAAATGAGAAAGAGTTTCTAAAAACTTTTGACCGGATGTGTATATATACATATATACAGTATATGTATACAATCATATTCAATAAATCTAAATATGCGTTCCGATTATGAACCTTGAAAATAACCTACTTACAACCTACATACTTTACGTTAAGCCCACATTTCTGAATTAAAATGTTTTCATTAACAAGCAGAAAGCCATCTTAATTAACAGAAACAAAGGCTTGAAAACATCTGTGTGCCGTGTGCAATTAACTGTATTTTTCCATTTAGAAAACATATTTTTTTAGTTAACATGACTGTTTACGTTCTAGGCAAAATTACCACATACAGTTTTTGAATTGTTTCTGCAAAATAAATGGAAAACCTCCTAATTCACCCTGTAAAAATAACAGCCAGCTTTAACCCCAAAATCTAACAATAATGTTAGTAATGCCGAACAGCCTTATTCTTTCAGTTTGAGTCATTTCAAATCCCAATTACTTAAAATCTCGATCACATAATTATGGAGAAAAAGACAATAGGAGCATATAAAGGTGGATATGTCTGTATGGAAAGCCATGAGACATGTTTAATGCTAACTGTACAAGACTGGCACTGACAAAATGAATAAAGCAGAGTTCCATTTAACATAAATACATTGATAAATCTTGTTAAAGTGGCAGCCATTAAGATGTTAAAAATTCCTTCGGGTCTCCTGGATAACCTTTCAACTAGAAGGACCTGGTTTATACAGCACATGCAGGTCTATTGCACATAGAGAATATAAGAGCAAGGAACACAGAAAAAAGACAAATTGAATTTTCTACCACATTATCTGCCACAGTAGCAGGGTGATAGAAAAAAAATGACCCATCAATGTGTTCTCCTTTTGCATTAAGTAAGCATAAAAAATGTTAAATCCCAAATTTCCAACAGTTGAGTGAGGTTGGAAATAAATAGAAATGCAATTTTTATCTTTTCCTCAACATAATTGTGGGACATCTGACTCCTATTAGTATTAAATGTTTAACTCAATAGATTATTATCCATTTAATGTCTTTACTGCATAGTAAAGCCTATGCTATTCAATGAAAAGACTAACAGAAAGTGAATAGGATACAAAAAACAACTATTGGTTCCTGTGATTTACAGTGGATGTCGCAGTAAATAGATTAATTCCAATTTAGGGTGAGTGACTCAATACTAAATATTTTCTAACCTAGTTTTTTTTATAGATGAAGTGATCAGATTTTTGCTAGCCAATGCTCATTTTTACTTTTCTTTGAGGTCTGACCTTAAAGAACTTGAGAGTTTTTATTTTCTCTGAAGACTCTCTGAGGAATTACAAAATTATTTCTATTAATGCATCAAACTATATGTCCTGTACCATTATCTGATAAACTGACAATTGAGGAAGATTTTAGTTTAGATGCACTCAAAGAATAAAGGAAAAAATGTGGATTTTGTATCAGCATGACCAGCCGATCAAAAGTCAAAGGAAAACTGGCCAATTCTGATCTCTGACTGATTTATGCATCTCCATAAATTTTTAACTATGTTAACACATTCATTTTTATTGTAAAAATTATATACATGAACCAACTTGGCAAGGGTTTTATGTCCTTATTGCCAAGTCATTGTTATCACCATCCATCCATTTTTTATCCCCGTTTCTTCCATACAGGGTCACGGGGGAGCCGGTGCCTATCTCCAGCAGTCCATGGGCGAGAGGCGGGGAACACCCTGGGCAGGTCGCACTGTCTTTATGTTAAACAGTTCAATAATTACAAAAAAAAACAGTTATTTGGTGTTAGTATTGAACTTACTAGCAGTTCTGAAAGCTAGCCTCCTGCTGTACTGAGGTAAAGTCCAAACCAGTAGTGTGTGTGTGTGTGTGTGTGTGTGCGTGCGCATTTGGTCACTAAGGAGACTTTGGATGCAGACTGATGGAGAAACAGTACTGACTAAAGAGCCATATAGATTTCTTCACCTAATGACTGGCCAATAGGTAAAGCACATTTTGATTTCCTAAATATGATGATGGCACAAGTTTATTGAAATCCTGAAATCCTGCTGACAAGATAGGAACAATTTAATTTCTTTTTATAGTTTTATAAATGACTTGTTACCTTTTACTTAAGGTCAAACATTAATTACATAAATTCAATGCTCTTACAATTTCATCTGAAAAAGTAACACATTATGCTTCCAAATTACTCTAAATCTGAGTTGCTCTGTTAAACAACCTTGGAAAATATTGAAAGAACAAATGAAAATTGACCACTAATAATATAATAATTAATTTAGCAATTCACGCTTTCATCCTTATTTATTACAAAATCTAATTATTTCAGGATGTCTTTGAGTCATCATGTGCAATTTATCAGCTGACCAAGAAATGCCTTATCTGACAACACACATACTGTGATTATACAGTACACGGTAATTCGTGGATTTGATGAAAGCTGTTCATTGTTGGCTGCTGATGTACAACATATGGACTCGCAGCAGATATAATTAGCACGGGTGATTAACTGGCCAGGTTAAGTGTCTTGCACCATGAAGGCCCCATGAATCTCTCTGCATCTTAGCATCAAATGGCCTCTTCGGCACATAATATTATCTCCAAAATCTGTGGAGCAGCTCTAGTGGCGGTGACGCATCCGCTGTCTTTGCTGACGGTTTGTGGTTACGTGGCTGAATGTGAGAAAACAATGAGACCTGAGCCAATGTCACCAGAAAGTTCGATGGGACGGATATGTCACAACACAGCTACCAAAGGAAGCTGTAGTGATCTGTCTTTCAAGTTACACTGAAATTAAATGAGCACAATTCACTGAGAAAGTCATGGTAGTAAAAACCAGCTCCAAACCATTACACTAACTTATCTAAATCAATATGACATTTCAACTTCAAAGAAGTCAGAGACTGACTGTGAGTCTAAGTGAGATACTGAGGGTTGCTCATTCACTCATGAGTTTTAGAAACACACAAAACAGTAAAACCCATTTGTTATATTGATTAATTACAAATGGAGTGTGAACTGTTTTCGCTGATAATCTTGATGACAATGGCCTGCAGATAATAAAAACCTAAATTACAGGTCCTCAGAAAATTTGAATATTACTTAAGAGCATTGAAAATTATTTTTAAATACATAAATGCTATATTATGGCCCACGCAATCATGTGGAAGGCTGCTGATGTAACAGGGTTCCAGCACAGTAACTGATACCCTCCATAAGTAGAAGAAAAAACAACAAAATACCATTGCTAAAGCAGCTTAAAGCAGCTGGCTATTCATATAGTGCTGTATCAAAGCATATTGATGGAATGCTTAGTGGAAGGAAAACATTTTTTGTGCACCTTATGTATCCCTACTGACCATCTTTATGGAGAAGCTGATTTCAGTTTCCAGCAGGACTTGACACCTGCTCACACTGCCAAAAGTACCAATACTTGGTTTATTCACCATAATATCACTGTGTTTGACTGGGCAGGAAACCTTCTAAAGACTACTAATAAAGCAACCTGGCACTTAAGTTCTCAACACCTTATTAGTGATGCAGTGAGTGCATATACGGTGCAGAACAGTATGTAATTTTTTTGGAGTTGGCCAACATTTCTGTTAAAAATAATACAGTACTCCTTTTGTGATGAATAAACTTTTTTTTTAAATATAGCTTTTTTAAAATATAACTTTTTTTCAATTGAATTACTTAAATAAACTGACTTTATAATGAGATGTTATTTACTGAGATGCACCTTTACATTTAAGTATGTGATGAGTGAATATACTTTGTTTGAATTGGTGATTTTTATATATAAAAAAAGCTTTTATATAATTATCCTATTAGCCTAGTTCTGTCAAACCACAGAGTAGACAGAGTGTACTGCATGTAGAGGTGAGAGGTCAAAGCACTGCCAGAGGTCCAATTCATTCTCTAAGGCCAAAGTGGCAATTTCAAAGAGAAATTGTGGGCAGAAAAGAGGGATGCTTTCACCATTATATGGCGTTTCTGTGAGGGTCCTTAAGGGGCCATTGCTACCTTTAAGTGTCACTATATAAGTTTTGAGGAAGGTGGAGCTCCAAGGGAAAGTGAACTTCAGACTGCTTTTACTTCCTCAAACTCGCAAAATTTCTTAGCGCCTGTTGGTCAATTGACTTCTCGTTTTTTCCTAAGAGAGAGAGAGACCAAGCTGTCACTCTGCTGTCGATGAATGCAGCTTTAAGCTCTTGTGCTTCTCTCTTCTTGTGTACCTACTCTTACATTCAAGTGTGTCGACTCCAGTGATAAATCCCTTCGTACCCAAAGTCCAACCTATTCTCTGAAACAGCAGGATGATGAATATATAACAGCAGGATGATCCATTATCTGAATGTCAGCCAGTAAGTGTGCGCTGACAGAGACATGCTTTTCAACTGTGGTACACTACATAGAAGAAGACCCTTTAGTTAGACTTGAGTAATTCAAAGGATGTTTTCATAACCTGCCTTAACTATATGTTTTGATAAGGGACCTTCACTAAAACTATACATCTGAACCTTTTCCCTCTGTAAAATGACTCTTAGACAAAGGATTTTTTAAATTTTCAGATTTGAGTAAGAATGAGGACTGGTTTGATAGAAGCCACCCTCTTACATGAGCTCATCCAAAAGTCCACAGATCCTTAAGGATCACTGCCAATTTATCATGGACTGCTACCAGTAAAGGGATTTTATGTACAAAACAGAAAGTAAAAAAAAAAAAAGACAAACCAAAAAACACTACAGTACGTGTTGTCCACATCCTCACTATGAGACAGCCATAGTTGTGTTTTTTATGTAGTTCTGTGTAGTAACAGAGTTTAGGTAGCATGTCCTCCCACTCCAAAAAAACCCACTTTGGTCGGACTATTCAGATTAAGAGGCTGTACCCGGCAGACCTGTCCCTTATAAATTTTACGGCATAAAAATTAAAAACTAATTCTTTAAGGTTATGAGAGTTCATGGCACAAAATAGTCTCGATGTACTCTTCTTCTCATAAGATTCTTAAGTTGCAATAAGTAGACATATTTGTATAAAGATTTGTTGTCGCTGTATTAACCTTTCAGACCACTCAGATCTTCTGGTTCACGTCTACCCTGCATCCCCAGAATCAGAACCAAACACGGAGAAGCAGCATTGATTTCTTATGCTCCACTAATCGGGAACAAACTTCCACAAAACTGCAAAAATGCTGAATCCCTGAGTTCTTTGGTTAGAGTTGCTCTTGATTTTTCTATTTAAACCATTAACTGAAACATCATTAATTTTAGTAAGTAGTCCAACTTTTCTTACCTTTCCTTTATGCCAATACCATGTTTTTTTTTATATACGTTTTCTTTTCTTATGTTTTCATCATGAAGGGCACTTTGAATTGTCCTGTTGCTGAAATGTGCTATATGAACTTGCCTTTGCCTTGTCAAACTGCCATAAATGAAAAGGCTAAAGATATTTACATTTTCTTTTTAAGCATTTTCCTTCTACGGCTAAAATTGTAATCTGTTCACTTTCCACTAAGTTAACCCTTACATTACAATTAGGCAAAATTAGACTTAATGACAGTTGATAGTTTGTAATAATCCCCAGTAGATGGCGTTTGCCCAGCTGCCAGGCAACTGCATGAATTAATATTTTCTTCTTTATTACCAGATATTTAGTTCAGTGCAAGATAACAAGACCCAACTTTACTCCACCCTGCAGGCATTGGTATTAGGACTGACCTGTATCTGTTAATGCAGTTGTAACACGCTGCGAAAGCCTTATGCTGAGATAATAAAAGAGGATGAAGCGTTTGTGTGCTTCGCTGCTATTTTAATAGATTGCAGAAGAAAACGTTTGGAACAGTTTGAGCCCATGCTTAGTTTTATAATTTGCATATCTTATTAGGCAGGCGTAAAAATGTCCGTTTTTGTTGGAGTTCTTTTTCATATATAGTTCAGGCCTGGTTCGTGGAGATAAGAAGTAGTTTCAAAATGCCCTCAAGTATTTTTTTTTATCCAGAGGGCCTGTGGCTGTTCATTTCAGCCTTACAGTTCCAGAGATGTCACCATCCGAATTTGGATATGTTTTCTCCCCAGGAAGACATTTTATAAAATAGCCTAGGGCTAGACGTACTGATGAAGTCATGAAAGAATATCTGAACATCCACAAAGCCAAGACATCCTCAAAATCTCATTTGGTGTATGTTGTGGAAGAAAATCCAAACTCCACAAGAGCTAAATTGGCTGTTCTGCAATGAGATTACATGGTGAGCTGCTGGTTTAAAGCACTCAGTATACTGTATTCTATATGCTATATACTCCTAAAAACGCTGCAATCTTTTTCATCAAAAAAAATATTCAGGCTCTAATGGCAATTGCACTAAGATTAAGATTTCAAATTGGGTGTTTCTTTATTGTTGAATCCTATTCATGCAAGGTAAAAAGATGAAGTAATCATGCAGCAATAATGTTTTCTGTCATGCACATATAGTGTCCCTGCACACACAGAGAAAACTGAAATTCTCAGCTGAATCCCTGCGACGCATTTGTGCAGTAAAAAGACATGTCCTTGGCATTGATTTGACAAAAACAAGAATTCTGTTTCTAATACTTAATTTTAAAGTCACTGCTGGTGAGTAACTTTTGCATTTCCTGCATACCAATTTGCACAGATGTCGTCCTTGAAAGGCATTTGATTAATAATGAATACAGTGTGACTTTACGCCCATGGCTGGGGCCAAGCTGTAGAACACTGAACTGCAACACTTGGTTTGAAAATATGCCTTCCTCATTTTCTGCATCTTAAATTTAAAGGATTTGTATTAAGAAAGACAATAAATGCAGTAATGAATTAGTTAGGTTTTCCACATTTAATTGACTCTCTCTTGTGGTTTACCTATAAGAGTATATATAAAATTTGTGAAACCTGATCATGTAATCAGAACAGGATCTACTTTGGACTTCAAGGAGAATACATGTCATACATACTAAGATATTTATGGAAAGTATTGGCTAACATATTCACACTAATGAATGATAACGCCGTAATCTTTAAAGATATTATGCTGGCATATTATCAGTAGTGTGAGATTTCTCACATCGCTGGCTATTTTAATAACATTTGTCATTTTTTCCCCTCTGTGGACCTATTTGTAAGGAATGCTGCCAAAGTAGTAAACATAGCTCTGGTCCCAATCCTAATACATGCAGAAGAAAGTGTAAACATAATAAAATCTGCATCAATTCATCTTTAAATGCATCTTTGTCAGTGCTTAAAATCAGGGCTGCTCAATTATAAAAAAATATATAAAAAATTATTTTCACAAATCACTAATTTAACAAAGTTATTGGAGATGTTCTGATCCTGATATCTAAGTTTAAAAATCTGTGGTCAGATATTTTTAAGTTCAAAACCCTTAGCAAACAATTAATGTTGTTTGTAACAATCACTGTTAGATATACTACTGCAATATTTATCCACACATTCAGTAATGTTTATATTTACAAGTGTTAGAATGATCTACATTCTTGCAAGCTGCAGAGCTGCAAAATTTGTACCACAGACTGTTGAAAGGGAGCATGTGGGATGCATTGTTGCAGACTTAGCAACCTTTGCAGGTATTTCAACCCCTCTGGAGACTTTTCCAAAAAACGACTTGCAACAAATCTAGCGACATTTTCCGGTGCTATCGGACCCTATTAGGGACTCTGATATGGTAACACATTCTGTTCTTACTCTCCTTAACAAGCAACAAGTGTTGCTGTGGGCCCCTACACTGACCCAAAGCACTCACAGTTTTTGCAGAGCAGTCCCTCCCAGCTGCAGTCAGGACCCCTCTGCATCCATACTCCAAATAAATTATGCATGAGCAAAGCTGGTGCTGGCTTATGCTCTTACAAAGTGGGATGTAAACATAAGATTTACTTAGTCTAAAATAAATCACTGCATTTCTATCTTTTTTTTATCAGTTTAGATTGTTAATTAAATTTTTACATGAACAACCCAAAGTTTAAAATGTTATAGTCAAAAATATAGGAGGCTTCTATGTGGACCACAAAGTTAAAGGACAAACCACATTTAAGAAAATTGAATTATAAATATTGATACATAAATAAATTAAGGAGTTAAAAAACAAAAACCTAGTCATGAGAACTCCTCTTGGGGCACTTTTTCACACCCAATACAAAGGAGGTGAGTTGGAATTCTGATATTAACAAATAATTGAGAGAAGAAAGTATATTAATAGTTTTAAACATATTTAGGATTAGTTTTACTCACTTTTTCCTCTCCTGCTGCATCCATAGATATTACATGTAGATGTTATATGCAAATCAGGTGTTGGGGTCATTTGGTGACTTTCAGCCACTTTTAGGACAGGAATTGGCTACTTGGACTCACTTGCTTGTCACAGCAATGATAAAGAAGGTACCAAAAAAGTTATCCATTAAATCCATTATTAAACAAACCCCAATCATTAACCAAAGATGACTGAAATACTTGTGTTTTTATTAATTTTGCTTCTGATTAAGACACACTGACTGTTTAAAGTGTATTATATGCAAATAAAATCATTGTACGTTTCCTGAGTTCAGAGAACCTTTTCTTCTTTAAGGTGTCTAAGACAGACGGTTTTACTTTCCTTCACATCTTGTCACTGAATGCAGAATTAATGGGTTCTTTGTACAGTTCTGTCACAACATAAAGATAAACTAAGCTTTACTATTCTAAATAAAGTTCTTATAGGGAAATGGCGGATGGCAACGTCTTTGTCTCTACAAATGAAGGCACGTTTTATTGGCACTTCGCTTGTTGCTACACTATATAACAGAGACCGTGGTGACATGGCCCATTAGCTCTAATGGTCGGGAGGTCTTAATTCTCTATTTCCTGGAAATAGAAAGATTTGCTATTCTTATTCTGTTTAATTGAAGTGGTGAACAAATTAGAAAAGCAATTGTACTAGAAAATCAAAGAGTAACACAACCATTTTAGTAGTCTGGAGTGGAAAAGTAAGCCTATGCTGAAGCACTTTGCAGGTATTTGACAGGAACCAATGGAAACAGAGCACTATGCAGAGGACAAAGGCAGATCTGAAGAATTGGGCCTGCCAATGATTCCCCCTTGTGTGCCACCACAAAACTCACAGGTCATGTTGATTTACTGACAAAACAAGGTCCCCTTACTGTGTGACTCAACGCTTGTGAGGAACACACCACTCGAACAGGATATTTCACTCTTTGCCAGTGCTCATTTCTCAAAGGTAATGGCTCGGAAAATCTGGAAATCTTTAAAAGGCAACGGTGGCTACAAGGCCATTATATGCTCCTGACTTTAAACTCTGCACCATCACACCTGAGACAGTCTGACACAGAGGTTCACAAGCGCATTATTTTGTCATTACTTGACAGTTCCCATAAAAGAAGGCACAATCATATGGACTTTATTTACTGTAATGATGGCTGCAAGTATAATCTGCACATTGGATGATGAGGAAATCATGAGCAGCACCATCAAATCCAGTCATTCAAGGGCAGGGTGTTTGTTCAGTCCTTTAAATGCAGGACCATGTTGGAATCTATTGTGTCTTTGTGCTTTCAGTTTCAGAAAACCCCTTGATGTGATGACCAGTCTCCAGCAAACCACCTACAGATTCTCAAAAAAAATACACAGAATCAATGACCCCCAAAAACATGTGGTCAATAGTCAGTGCACAGGACTTACCCCAATAAGCCGGCTTATACTTTAGCTCATAGCACTCCTAAGCTTCTTGAAAAGTAAGCTCAAACTGAGGTAATTTTTCACAGAAAATCTCAGGCTCTGGGAATACAACCACGAAAGAATATTAAAAGTGGGAATTTTTCACTGGAACATTTGAAAGCTGTTTAATTATCTGCTTCATAATTCATGTAGGGAGAGAAAGTGTATCGGTACCTTATTAATTATAACTACCTTCTATTTCCCCAACGGGCATTCGTCAACCTCAGTCTTCAGCTTTTGTCTTGGCTTACAAAGTGTCAATTGTCGCAGCTATGATATCTTGATATTTTTGTCAGCTGCCGTTTCTTTCATGTTTTCTAATTCAAAGCAAGCTTTTATCCCCAAAGATTTGAAAGCTGAATCATGCTGCTAATTGTTATGCATCTTAATGTGGTTTTTCCAGGTGTTGTGCTCATTTCAGTTCAGGTTGAAATATAGTTTTTTTTCATTGTGTTTTTCAGTCAGAATGCCCGCTGTAACTGTTATATGAATCAGATTAGAATCAAGTGAAGATTTTATATTCTGACCAAATGTTTTAAATAGTGCATTACATGTTAACATTTATTAAACATTTATTTATTGTGGAGTTTTGTAACATATACAGTGGGGAGAACAAGTATTTAAAACACTGCCGATTTTGCAGGTTTTCCCACTCCCAAAGCATGTAGAAGTCTTTCATTTTTATTACTCTTTAGTTACTCTTCAACTGTGAGTGAAGGAATCTAAAACAAACATCCAGAAAATCACATTCTGTGATTTTAAGTAATTAATTTGCATTTTATTGCATAAGTATTTGATCACCCAACAACAAGTAAGAATCCTGGCCCTCACAGGCCTGTTAGTTCTTCTTTTAGAAGCCCTCCTATTCTCCACTCATTACCTGTATTAACTGCACCTGTTTGAACTCGTTATCTGCATAAAAGACATCTGTCCACACACTCAATCAAACAAACTCCAACCTCTCCAAAATAACCAAGATCAGAGAGCTGTGTAACATCAGGAATAAAATAGTAGACCTGCACAAGGCTGGGGTGGACTACGAGAAAATAGCCAAGCAGCTTGCTGAGAAGGCAACAACTGTCTGCGCAATTATAAGAAAATGGAAGAAGTTCAAGATGACAGTCAATCTCCCTCGGTCTGGGTCTCCATGCAAGATCTCACCTCATGGGGCATCAGTGACATGAGGAAGGTGAGGGACCTAGTCAATGACCTGAAGAAAGCTGGGACCACAGTCTCAAAGAAGAATATTAGTAACACACTACACTGCCATGGACTAAAATCCTGCAGTGCACTCAAGATCCCCCTGCTCAAGCCGACACATGTCCAGGCCCGTCTGAAGTTTGCCAGTGACCATCTAGATGATCCACAGGAGGAGTGAGAGAAGGTCATGTGGTTTAATGAAACAAAAATAGAGCTTGTTGGTCAAAACTCAACTCGCCGTGTTTGGAGGAAGAAGAAGGATGAGTACAACCTCAAAAACACCATCCCTATCGTGAAGAATGGAGGTGGAAACATCATTCTTTGGGGATGCTTTTCTGCAAAGGGGACAGGATGACTGCACCGTATTGAGGGCAGGATGGATGGGGCCATGTATCGGGAGATCTTTGTCAACAACCTCCTTCCCTCAGTAAGGCCATTAAAGATTGGTCGTGGCTGGGTCTTCCAGTATGACAACAACCCGAAGCACACAGTCAGGGCAACTAAGGAGGGGCTCCGTAAGAAACATCTCAGGGTCCTGGAGTGGCCTAGCCAGTCTCCAGACCTGAACCCAATCAAAAAGCTTTAGAGGGAGCTGAAAGTCCATATTGCCCAGCGACAGCCCCGAAACCTGAAGGACTTCGAAAAGATCTTAATGGAGGAGTGGTCCAAAATCCCTGCTTCAGTGTATGTCCCCTGTTGACTTTGCTTTACTCTCAAGGGAGCATTTTACCCTGTTGTTCACCCACATGCTTTCCTTCCACTAAACTTTTCATTAATATGACTAGATACAGCCCTTTGTGAACAGCTAGAGCCTTTACCAACAACTATCTGATCTTGTGTAATATTTCGTTTCCCTGAGAAACTTTAGCATACTGAATAATTATTGAAAATATTGATGAAATAAATCACCCTTTTTTTCAGTTTTCACTCAAATTTTCCATATTGTTTTAATTGTCAATGTTGGTGCATTCTGTAAAGTATATTTGCATCAGAGCAGAAAAAGACCCATTAAAATTGCTCACTGTCAACATGAGAACCTCATTTATATTCTAAATCCTGCTTCAATTCACCTCCTCCACCACCCCCACCACCCTCAGTAGATCTACATTGATTTTTCCCACACATGTAACATGCTTGCTGAAGCATTTTATCACCTGCCATGCGGACATCTTTTATAACTACATCTCAGTTATTAATATATAACTGAAAAACTCACAAATTACAATTGGAGCCCCTCTGACAATCATTGTTACATAAAATAAACATAATTGTCAAAGTAAGCTTCTATAGCAGTCTGATTCAACTTGTTAAACTAGAGAGTTCCTACAAGACAAAATGATTACAGTTTTAAAGGAACAATTACTTGTTCGTAAGATATAAACAATATATGCTGATTGTGAGGGTCATTGTCTTCTATGTCTTTAATTTTGAAATATGAATATTCATAGTTTGAAAAAAATTGTCACACAAAATAACCTTCAAAATGTTTATATTCTTATTCATCACATGTGGAATAAGTAATTAACTCCAAATTCATGCAGTAGGATCATTAAACCACAAATACACTGGAGTGAGTCTGAACTACTTTTAGCAAGAAGAAGACCAGGGGTCCTCAGCAGATGGTAAGGGCCTCAGTGCACATATCCACAGCCTAAATTCAGATCAAGGAGAGGCCCTCCAAGACTTTTTGAAACACCTGTCTGTAGGATAACCCTAAGTCCCTACAGTTAAAACTAGCAAGACACTTTGAAGTTACTGTTTTAAAAACATCCCTGTGAAGCTTTTTTCAGCTCAAGTTCTATAAAATTCACATATTTGATAGTTCATAATACAAAGCTTTAAGATGTTGCTGAGTCGTAATTTAATGTAAACACAAATCAGTAGAACCCTTTGGTAGAACCTTTCTGATAGTTGGTCACCAGGTTTGCAGAAATGTCAGAAGGGATTTCATTTCATTCTTCTTTACATTAACTTGACTCTTCTAACTACAAAGTTCTTTTGGATTCTGACTTGGCAATTTAAAGATTAAAGCCCTTTTACAGATATTCTGTTGGTTTAACGTTTGGAGTCTGGCTAAGCCATTCTATAACATTAATGCGCTTATTGTATAGACACCTTTTGTTTTTTCAGTGGTTTTTTTTGGGGGGGTTTATCATACTGGGAAACTTGTTCACAACCAATTTTCAATATTCTGGCTGAGGCCGGTACGTCATCACCTAAATTGGGTAAGTCTCCATGTCACAGGCAAACAAGCCCAAAGCCTAATGTTTCCCCTTCTGTCCCTGACTGTTGAGATGGGATTCTTCATTCTATACTCAGTCTGCATGAAAACTAGGTAGTCATCCTCCAAACTAAGCATGAGCTCGTACGGGATTCTTGATAACCCTGAGTCAGTATTCCACAGCTGCACAGTATAATGGTTTTCACACAAGAATTTGTTTTTAATATTACATGATCCAATAACTTAAAAAATAAAAAAAGAAACACAACCATTTTCCTGCTAAAATAGTTTAACATGATGATTTTTACAGTTATAATAATGTTATCTGTAAGATTTAGTTATTTTTATTTTAGTTCTGTAAAAAGACTTAACAAAAAATAGACATAAGTACCAGTGGTGATTGCTCTAAGACTGCAAGGGAAGCTCAGCTTCCCCTAAAATGTCAAAAAATAAGTGATCAAATATATACTGTTGTGTGTACATGTCATTGACTAAATATGCGCTACAACGCGCTCAACTTTTGTTCAGAATCAGCTTCTTATCACTGGTAACGACACAGCTTTCCTCTCACTCATTCCCGCAGCTTCACAGTGCTTTAAACAGTGAGTTCAATAGCGAAGCAAAAATGCTGGGCTTTGTCCCGCCCATCGGACGCTCAGCGTCTCTGGGGGTCTATGGGGCAGTGGGCTGGCCTAAGCTGGCCCAGACGCTCAGCTTCTGCATGATGATTGGATGATCTGTCTGAGGCTGAATCCCTTTTTTATTGACAGCAAAATGAGCGAATAAGCGATCTTGAAATTGAGCTTCCCCTCCTTGAAAGACCAGCATCTGCCACTGATAAGCACCCACTAAATTTGAAGTTGTAGCACTGCTTCCAATGCGGAATATTCTATTGGTTGTCCTGTTTTTATAGAGTTCCTTAGGTATTATTTAGCCTATCTGCTCTGGTAGCCAACCTGCTGTCAGCTACTTAACACACAGTATAGGAGTGCTGTTCCAGCAAGCAGACAGGCAGCAGCAGCTGGAGGATGGGGGAGCAATTAGAGTAGTTTAAAGTATACTGATCATTCCATCATTTTCTCTGGCATCTTATTAAAAGCACCTTAAACTGTAAAAACTGTCCAACAAGAATGTTTTACAAGCCAAAACTTTTAAGTATCTTGGTTTACCTTTAATACCTTGATATACTGTATCTTTAGTTTTGATGTCATCTGACCACAATACGTTTACCCAAGCTATCTCAAAATCTTTTACATGTTCACTTGCAAACCTAAGATGTGACTGCATGTGTCTTGTACATAAAGGAGCTGCAATATTTCAGTGTATTACAGTGAAGTGTGTCACCACTGTGGACACTGTGGTAAAAATTCACTTCATATCAGCAAGTTTCTTTCCTGCAGTTGCGACCTGCTCCCATACCTTTCTCCTAACTAAACTCAATGAGGCAAGATCTTGGATGGAGCTTAAAACCGATTGTAATTGATGATCATTTTATATGTTCTCAAATTCTTAATAATCACACCAATAGTTACTATCTCAACAAGCCTCTCACAGTCTTGTGACACATTCCATTCTTGTGCAGATATACTATCTTCTCCCTGATGCTTTTTGACAGCTTATAATTAGTAATGGTGGAGAATTTGAATTGGAAGATAATAATGAGATCTACTCTATTGAGGGTTGGAGTACAGTTTATTCACCAATTTCTGTGACAGAAAATCTTTGCTTGGGAGCTGAGGGTTAAAAAAACTTTTTTATTGCATGGAAGTTGGACAGACTGCAGAGTCTGTAAAATGCCTCCTTAAACCCTTTAAAAAAGAATCTGTATTTCTCATTTTAAGTATTTCCTCATGGATTAATGTCTAAAAAGAGCTAGATTTCTGGAAATAAGAAAGGACAAGTAAATAACATCTGCATCGGACAAGAGGGCACAATGTATTGCTAACAATGTGGAAGAAAAGGTGCAGAAACCTGTCCAGAGTCTGGTCAATAACATCTGAAAATACAAGTTGTTCTGACCTGGCTTCTATAAAAAATTGTGAAAAGTGTAATCATGACAAAGGAAGTCTTTGAGCTCAATTTATGGTGTGGTGGTAATTGCCCTTCCACTGAGTAAAGCAAGATCCTGAGAAATTGTGTGAATACAGCAGCCATAACTATTTCTAAGAAATAACAACAAAAACATTTTAATACATTGGAAAAAAATACATGTGCATTAGGTACTGATATCAGGCCTCACACTGCAGATGTTTGCTGGATGAACAACATCTGTGAGATAAAGACTCTACTTTTTCAATCTTTTATTTGCCTTTGTGAGATTTATCTCAAGCCTGTGGATTTACTGACCACAAGTTCAAAAGCTGTTTCTGGTTATAAGAATCAGAATCAGCTTTATTCCTCAAGTTTGTAAAAACAAACAAGGAATTTAAGTTTGGTTTTGCTTGCTCTTAATGAAAACATTTAAAAACATGTAGAGAGCATACAAGGGAGTGAAGTACTCGGGCTGCCATCCGTGGCACCATCTTGGATGCTAAAAAAAAGCATCCCAGACGGATCTGTGTAGGGATTCAGTGTGGTGAACTGTGGAACATACGTGCAGATTGAAAAATACTGACGGGCATCGTTTAAAATCAAAACTAACCCCAACTAAGGACAGGCATTGTAAATTAGTCTATACAGTAAATGTTGTTTGCTATCTGTTCATAGCAAACAACTATCTGTTCAACTAATAAATAAAATGAAAGGTTGGCAAGTGTTGGAAAGGGTGGTACCAAGATGACCCAATTGGAGCTTCAAAACCGCTAAAATGTCCTATCATATATTGCTTGGTTTAAAGTTTGTTTTAATGAGATTCCACAGAAAGTGCTGGAATGACTGAGAGTAATAGAGAAAAGCTGCATAATTCCAGTCAGCAGACTAAAAGAAGACTAATACACTTCTTTGCATAAAAAGTCTGACTCTATTATGAAATGAAAATTAAAAAAAAAAAACAGAACCAAACGTGTTTGATAAAAGAAAATACTTTGCATTGCACCCAACATTTAGCATTTAAGGAAAGATTTTTACATTTCAGTGAAAATATACAATATGCAAAAGTTTATCATTTGCATCAATCAGTTTACACTTTGGACACCTTACTCTACACAAAAAGATGGCCTTACTAATAGAGAATGTTTTTGTTACCATGTATGGTGCAGAATGCCCAATGGTGTAGTATTCTGCACAACAAATATTCGACAACTACTTCCAAACATTGAAGGTATTAACTTTTGACTGAAGTCTCTTTTTGTCGGAGATATTATAGCTATAATGTTTAATATCTTTTATTATTTTGGGACCGATTTGGAACACCCTGATACCATAAAACTGTGGCATTTAAACTCAAAGTTGTCATACTTTTAGAATAGCATACTGACCCATGCCAAAACACAAAACTCCAAATCTGTGAGGATTATACCACACTGCAATGAGTGTCCAAAAACACATAAACAAAACGATTGGGGTCTGCTAATCTCAACCTGTTTATGTATATCTAATTTTTACTATACTTTTTTATGGAGACTTTCATTAATTTTTTATGTTTTGTGTAGTGCATTTATTACATTTCTGCACATGTGATAATACTTTCCTTTGGGTGTATGCTATTAATATAAACTAGTCATTTTGTAATACTTATTTAACAGCGTAAAAAACATCGTTACATTTTTGTGTGTGTGGACCCCTGACCTCTTTGTGCTTTCTTCTGCCTACAAAAAAGGTGCTGCTGGTTTTGATGCACTGCAGCGCTTCAGCTTTTTAACTGGATGATCCGGTTCTGTGAAAGCTTTTGGCCATTGCTAAACAGCGTGTCTAATGTTCTACCATGTGTACAACCCTCCCCCCCACACACACATTAGTTCTAATAAAAAGTGTGGGAAAAGCAGCTCACAGATTGGATGCGCCCCACATGTCAACACACTGAGCTGCCTATGTGGTAAACACCACATCACAATGAAGCAGAAGTTTATTCTTGTCTTTATCCACAATTTCCAAAACACCTTCATTATGACAAAGCAGGTTGCCTGGTTATGAACAAAAAGAAAGGGTCGGGCGCATTTTGGTCACAGCATTGCGAAGAAGGAACTATGTTTCTCCACATATCACGACCAGTTACCCTCATGAGACTACATCTTTGGTTGGTAATGCTGTTCTGTGCCCTCGCACTGCAGAAATGGTGTCTTGCTGTGATACTTTCTCACTTGAGGGTACTATTTTCTGTGCTTGCTGTTCACCAATGCACTCAGACTGCATGTATGATTACGCTGTATGTATTACCATATTTTGATGATAGTGTGAAGCTCTACATGTGCATCACAAAAAAAATTATAATAATAATTTAATCATTCAAAGGTAAGTACAAATTTATTTAATAACACAAATCAGAAAGTCAAACAGATAAACAGATAAATACAAAAGGAGTGATACATTTACAGTTTTTATCTAAGGTAATCGCGATCTAAGAATATTCAATGAGACCTATTAAAAAGATTTTAAATGCAAACATGTTATGGACTACACTTACATGTGGAAAGCTGCTGTGCTGGCAGTTCTCCAACAGACAGTTATTGACACCCCTCACAAGGCACAACAATAAAAGCTCGTTGCTTAAGAGGCTGACTATTCGCATAGGGCTGCCTTGCAAATTATTATGACATTAAGTGGAAGGAAAAAGTACGGTAGAAAAAAGGGAAAACAGTACTTTTCAGCAGGCTCTGTTTTGGAATTACAATTACCTTGGAAAATGGTTGTAAGTAATACCATGTAATATTCAGTTTTTCTCAGAAACAGAATTTCACGGTTTTCATTAACTGTACTAGGGCAACTGTGGCTCAGGTGGTAGGAATCTGTCCTGTAACTGGTGGGTTGCCAGTTCGAACCCCTGCTCCGTTCGTCTCTGATGTTGTGTCCTTGGGCAAGAGACTTGACCCGCCTTGCCTGCTAATGGTGCCACTGGGCGCCCTCTGGTTATGGCGATTCTGTCAGTCTACCCCAGGGCAGCTGTGGGTACAATGTAGCCTACCACTGTCAGTGTGTGGATGTGTGTATGAATGGGTGGATGACTGACTGCAGTGAAAAGCGTTTTGGAGTCCTAGGACTTGATAAAGTGTTTTACAAGTGCAGGACATTTTGCCATAATCAACAAAATTACCCAAAATAATCACCTAAAATCACCATAATAATCACTCTGTGTGTTATAAATCTATATGATATAGAAGTTTCCATTTCTGGATTCAAATATACAAAATAAAATTAATTTACATTTCATTTAAATTCTGCAATATCTAACTCCATCAGAAGTTTTAACTGATATTTTAAAAAACAAACCACTTAGACTTTGTTAAGACTTTAAACTTTCACCAAGTACCTCAACAGATAGCATAGGAGACCCACTAAGTACAGACATAACCAAAACAAGGTAATTTAAAGATCTTCTCCTAGTTATTTTTTTTCCCAAAAATGTTAATGAAAAGGAAAAATCAAAATAAACATATAAATCATATTTAAAAAATCATCAAAACCTTTGATGAGTTTGGACAAAGATAAGTTTAAAAAACATATTTCTTAATCACATTTTGAGCGCTAATCCTTACCATATATGTAAAACCTATGTTGCTAGCCCAGTGTGATGGAGACAAGGATTGCAATTTTTCTTCTACTGGTATCCACACAAAACATGTTTTGACTCAGAGATGCACCACGAGTTGAAGGTAATTTCAATTCAATTGAACAATACTTTATTTATCCTAAAGGGAAAATAAAAATTAATTACTTGAAATTAAGCAGGGCTGCACGGTGGGTCAGTTGGTAGCACTGTTGCCTTGCAGGAAGAAGGTCCTAGGTTCGATTCCCGGGCGGGGGTCTTTCTGCATGGAGTTTGCATGTTCTCCCCATGTGTGCGTGGGTTCTCACCGGGTACTCCGACTTTCTCCCACAGTCCAAAGACATGCCTGTTAGGTTAATTAGTCACTCTAAATTGCCCTTAGGTGTATGAATGAGTGTGTGCATGGTTGTTTGTGTGTTGCCCTGCGATGGACTGGCGACCTGTCCAGGGTGTACCCCGCCTCTCGCCCGTAGACTGCTGGAGATAGGCACCAGCTTCCCCATGACCCACTATGGAATAAGCGGTAGAAAATGACTGACTGACTGAAATTAAGCAGGCAAATGTTCTGCAAGCAAATATGCAAATACAAACAATCCATTCTCTCATCCTCAAAATGAACATTAAGTTAAAAGGATTGAAGGGGCGAGTTGACACAGAGCCACATCAGCAGAAAAAAAAACTGTGATGTGCTCCTAACTGGCCTGACTAACAGCTATGTTATCTAAAAAATTGGTTTATAATCACTCCACTCAGTCTTGTCATCATAAACAACGTACAATAATCATTTTCATCCCATTCCTGATAGATTTGTAGTAACAAAGGACAGAGTTTAGGAGTATGACGTAAAAACTACTGCTCACCTCACACAATAATCTAAATTACTACAAATGACCCAAAATACCAATCACCAGGAGATGACCGCTCGTTCAGCTGCTCAGTCAGCTTAATCTTCCCGGTTTTGTGGTGCATACACACATTCATGTGTCTAGACAACAACATTAACATCCTCTTAGTCACTCCTGCTCTGCCTCCAAAATAAAATCCTCGGAGTATACTGGTTTTAGCTCTCCTCATTGCTTCCTGTTCAGCAGAATGCCATTATGCTGCAGTGTTCACAGCTGGGCTGTCTTCCTCCTGCTATGCTAAGCTGGTGACCTCAGGTGAGTATTAGACTACTTCTGTTTCCCTGTCATATATTTATTCCTTTATTTCTAAACAAATACACTACCTTTTCAGCTTGTGTCAAGACCTCATTCTTAAGTCAAAATACACAAAACATTAAATGAGATGCATTTGAGTTTGGAGATAAAACACAAGAAAAGATTTACCATGTTTAGTCATGCACCCTGCAAATAAATTGTAAAGACATCTTAGTTTTTACATTTTAGTAACTACACTGTAACATCTCTTTTCAGTGAAAGAAACAATTTCAATGTAAGTCATGTCATTTGCTATCTATTAAGATAATTTGGACTTGATTATGCAGAACGCTCAGCAGCCATATGTTAGGACACAGATTAAACCAAAGCCATGCTGAGATGAAAATTACCCACCCAAGTCAACCATGTTGGTGTATTTGTTTTGAACACGGCTTATTGTACACCTTCAAGCCTCAGCACTGCAAATCTAATTGAAACAGACAGTTGCTGCCTTGCCAATGTGTAACCGGCACTGAACAGCCTACAATTTATTTCTGTAATCATTCTTGACAAATATGTATTCAGTATATGTGTATTGGCATAGCTGCCAAAACACATGATCTGTGCATCTTAATTAATTAAACATTTAGTGTAGTTTTTGATCCTGGTGTTGGTAAAGAAGGGTGTAGAGGTACAACACACCGTACCAGAAAGTAATGGTAGCTTAAAACAAAAGTGGTTGCTATCAACTCTGGCTTTTTGGGAGTCTATAACATTGGCAAATTGGTTCTAAATATTTTTCTCCAATAACTGCAGTAGAAAAAAATGATGTGTTGTAGGTGTTTCATTAAAGCAGTAGTTTGAAATGCAATAGAAAATAAAGAATTACAACATAATCCACATTAATGCCTCAAAGTATATATATGTAGTCATACACCTGCAGATAAATTGACCTTTTACCCGATTTTTATTACACTTAAAACAAGTGCAATAAAGTTATCTGAAGCATTTATAGACTAAGAGAAAATGAAAATAGGGAGTTATTAAGTTGATGCATGTCATGCATAAAAAAATAGCATCTGATCTGTTAATTATCAATAAGAGCAAAATCAGTAATAACTGTCCACTTTCATTGTCTGGTCACATGATCTGTGCATCTTAATTAATTAATTAATTAATTGATCATTAATAAAGGTTTAATCATGTGAGCACATGAGAGACTGACATAGGTTGCCCCAAACAGCTCAGTAAAATAGGTCTTCACTACATTGGTTGAATGTAACGTAAATGTGATGACATTTTTTAAGTTTTTAGCAACTGTTATTGATGATTAGTCCCGTTAGCATGATTGACCACCTGAAACGTTTAAACAACCCGTGTCATTTACTTTACCAAAAGGCAGCCAAAATGTGCAATTCCTACATAAGCCATGGCAGATGAAGCGTGAAAGCTCAAAAGAAATAACCCTTCTGTTTTCCTGTGAGGCTTTCTTTTGCAGTTGTCCCTTCTTTGCATTGCTCTGAGTCCTGTCTTCCCTCAACAGTACAGTAATAATCCAACATAACTGTCAATGCTATAAATGTTTGCACACAACACATAACAAACAGTTGTCTTGTATTTTCTCCCTCGCATCACTAAAACATCCCCAAAGAAGCTCATGCTGAGCAGCAAACTGTCCACCAGCAGTAGGTTTTTGTAACAAGCTCTGTCTGTATGCTTAAACTTTTGGTATTCTGGAAAAATAGGCAAATGCATTGTTTTGTGTATATATATAATATATATAATATATATATATAATATATAATTAATTATATATATATTAATTTTATATATATATAAGATTATATATATTATATATAGTATATATATTATATCTATTAAAATATGTTTATAGACAATTTATGAGCTAACTGTATATATTTTATTATTAGACTTTCTGACTCTAAACTGGTGTATAGATCGGCCATTGTTTAGTAATTTAACCAATGTCAAACAACCTCTTCTGTATAAACATTTTCTATCCCTTCAAGTCTTATATTACAAATATAACTGAAACAGTTGTTTCTTTGCAGATATACCACCTAGTTCGAAAAGCAGTACAGTTATGTTTGCAATTATATTCTCTAAATATATTATCCATAATTTTTTTTGATTATTCAGATTTACACAAGGCACGCTTAAAGTGAACTTTTGTCAGGTTTGGTGTTTTTATTTTTCCCCTTTGTTGTTACAATCAGTGTTATTATCATGGTTAAACAGAGCGGACAGAGAAAGAAGTGAATGTGATAGGTAAGAAAGCATCCCTGCTGGATCCAAACACAGCATATCACGATTACATGACACACTGTATCCAGCTGAGCCACCAGGATGTCACAAAAAAGGTTTGTCGGATGTGTGCAACCATGGCAACACAGCAAATACCACCTATGTGTATTATCAGTGAGCACACAATAAAAAGGAAACCAAAATGCTCAGCCACCAGGCCACACAAGTGAAATGTGGGATAATGCTTCGGTCAAAAGTCAGCAGAAACCCTCATGAGAACGATCTACTGAAAGTTCTATTATTCCAGGTTATCAGAAGAAAACATTTCTTGTACAGCCAGTGATGCCAGCAAGTTTAGGCTGTTGTTTCAGCAAGTTTGAAAGAATATTCATAACTAAAGTAAATTTTATTAAATGCAGAGTGTAAAATTAACGTCCTGGGGCAAAAAGTGTGATGATCACAGAGGAAATCACCTAAAACCCTTAAATATGCAGTGGATTTAACCGTCTAATGTGATGGAGCTTCTTCTCCAAAGCAACTTGGGTGACGAGCCAGCTGTCAGGCATCCCGCTTGCTCAGCTGTGTAATCTCAAAAAAACTCATGTCATAATTCTAACTGTTTTACAGCTGCAGAGATATTCGCAGGGAACTCTGACTTCATTTTTGACTCTGACGCTGAAAGGCTACATTGTAGTGCACGATTTACCGTGAACATATGTCATTTACATCTTACCAATGACAGGAGATGTGATTTGACAGGATGAAGCTATCAGCTAAATGATAGAGGAATTCATTTTTATGCATTTTTGCTATGATCAGCATGTGTGAAAGTTCATGTTTCAGACTGCATTTAAGTGCTGAACATCAAATTACTTTTTCGAGGTAAAACGTATTTCACTTATTTTATTCAACCTTTCTAATAAATCTCATGTACACACATCAGTGTTAAGTCTAGTTGCAGCCCTGATTTAGAACTATATATGTAAATAAAACCGCCTTTTCTAAAAGCGGTCTAAACAAAATCTATAAGGACCACAGAAAATGTTGCAAGTCATGGAAAATGCCATTAAGCATTAATCCAAACTTAAAGAAAGCTTAATTTGATTCAATATGAATAAACAGAAAATACAGTTTTGTGTCATTTAGAGCAATGATATGGAGATTTTGGACAGCTACTTAGTCTTAGCTCAGCTCATCCCACTGTTTTTGTTAGGATTGTCATTCTTGGCTTGAACAGGTCTCATTTAGACTTCTAAAAGAAACCGTTAAAAAAAAACAATTTTTAAACAAAATATCTGCAAGTTTTAGCCTAGATTACAGACGTCTTATTGCTGTGCTCACCATAGCCTTTACAGAATGTCATAATGTCATGTTAACCTTTAACAGGAATAAAAACAATAGAAATTGTATGAACCTGCCCATTTAAAACCAGTACTTCTTAATACTGTAAATGTAGAGGGTTTTTATATAATTATAGGAGAAACAACATCAGTAAAAGGCCTTGCTTTGCCTCATCTTTTGCTGCAGAGGTTTTCAGAAAATACTTCCTAAGAGTTAAATTGTAAAGTCAGAAAGCAAAAATATTTGTTCACCAAAGAGAATAAATATGGCACCAGTTGGAAATGGATAATTGTTGAACTTAAACTGAGGGATCTGCTGGTAATTTGCTTTGCTGAACATAGTTCAATGAACACAGATAAAACGAAGGTCATATTGGAGGCAAAGGTTTTTTTTCTTTAAAAGGGATTTTGAGTATTTCTCAGTACATAAAAGAGAAAACACTGAAGAAAATCAATTTTCAGCGTGCTTCTGGGTTTAAAATGTTCTACAAATCGTGAATCAAACATGAAAAAAGACCTATGCAACCTAAAATCTAGTAAAATGAAACTCTATGGTATGGTCCTTTTTGGTTTTACCAAGAGTGAAATTTCAGCTCTGGGGCGCATAAAATCAAACATCTTTACACTAGACAACTTACTTAGATGTTAACTAACAGTTCTCACTATAAAACTTTGGAAAAAAAATTATTTTATTTTAAAATCTAATCTTCATCACTCTAAACATATAAACAGGGCTCATTTTGCTCATAAAATATCTACAACTAACAAAATGCAGTAAAATTAACACCTCTGCAGGTACACCTATTAATCCTGCTTGAATACCAATATTATGAAAATGCCTGTGTAGTCTAATTACACCTGAGTAGAGTTACAGGAGCTTAACTGCTGAATGTCTTATCATAGTTTCTCTATCAACTTCTCTTCCTGAACCACAAGATCAAATGGGTATCCATCTGCTATTAACAGGCTCATGCAATGCATTCTGCCAGTTAGAGGATTTCCCAGGCATTATATCCTTTTCATCCTATACTGGGGCTTTATTTTCTCTGAGACACGCATCAAACACAAAGCACCACACAATCCTCTAGCAAAACAAGCAAACCATCTTAAAAAAGCAAAAAGCATTTTATACTTCTAACTTTATCACAAAAACCCTCGATATTTCACTAGTTCCATCAGATATTTTTGACAGATGGGAAGAAAGGTGAGAGAGAAAAAGTGAAGTCAGCTGTGGTTTTTCTAATGAAAATTTCTGTGATAAAATTCTTGACAGATGTAATGAGGTGATGCAAAGTTAGCACTACCTCAGCTTTCACACGGTCCTACTTGTGTACATATGAAATGAGAGGTGTCAATAGATTCCTTGAAAATATAAAAACTTTCCTTTTCAATTTTGATTTCCTGTTTTACATTACACTTTAATGCACTTGAAGCATACAAAAAACTATTTGAAATAGATTTTGTGAGGTTCAAAATTCAACTGCATACTCATAACAGACAGACTATTTATTAACAATGACATTTTTTCAAAAACTGCACCAGACCTTTTCTTAATCTCAAGCAGATTAATGAATTAAAGGTTACCTGACAAAACCAAAGTAATCTATCTCAGTCATGTCTTAAGTCCAAAAGAAGTAAAGGGGGTTCTTAGCACAGCATGCATTTGTTTGTTAATTAAAGCAAACTTTATTCTGAATTTTTACATTGTCACATCACAGCCACAATCCTCCTGGAAGGTGAACATCTGGCCTAGTCTCTAGTCCTTTTTATGGGGATTGGTCTGTTTTTGCCCATGAACTCTGACCTGCTTCCATGTCTTCCTGAAGATCACAGCATAATACTGTCACTATTATGTTTTATTGTGTGGATGGTGTGTTCAGAATTATTGTTACTGTTACTTTTCAGCCACTGGTTTGTGTGGGAGCACACACAACCTTTATTGGGAGTTCTGATGGCTTATTACAGCAATGGATTTCTTCTTGTCTGCCTACCATAAAGCCCAGACTTGTGGAATGCACAACTAATAGTTGTCATGCCAGCAGATTCTACCACCTGGAGAGGTAACATGAGTGTCTTGGCAACTCCCCTCATTAATGCTCCCCTTCGTTGGCCTGTCACTTTATATTGACGGCCATATCTTGGTAGCCCTGCAGTTATTGTAGACTCTACATTTTTAGATATTAGATTAAATTTCTCCATAACTTGCCTCACCTTTCTGATGTTATTCTTTGAACTTCATCATACCAGTTTTCATTATTAAATCTTTATTATTAAAGTCTTCACTGAACAGCTGCTTTATACTGAGATTAAATCCATCATAGGACATAATTGTACTAACTACTGCACTTAATTTTATTAGGGGGTATTACACTAAAGAGGGTAAAATTAAATTGCATGCTCAAGATTATCATTTTTGTAATCATTTGTGTCTCTTAATTAGGGGAGTTCAATAAGAAATTGGTGGCTCTGGATATTATTTAGAGGTAACATTTTAGTAGTGGAATAAATGTACAGCAGTCTTTATTCCACCACAACACCCAGAAGGAGCCTGACAGGGTTTATGGATGTCCTAACACTGCCAATCCTGCTAGCCTTAAATGAGGCTCTTTTACTCAACATTCAACACCTCGCACAGAATTCCATCCACTCTTCCTTTATCAAGTTTCCCCACAAAGAAACACACTTTCTCAGTCTAATCTAATGACCTTACATCGCTGGAGCATGTCGAAGAGCATCATCAATAACTGTGAGAGGCTATTCAAAGATAATCGCTCTTTAGCAAGGTTATCTCTACATTGCTGAGCTGGTTGCTAGCTTGCTACATATTGATAGACATATCAAACCATAAAGCCTTTGATGTGCTTCACATTTCAATGCACAAGAGTCAGAAATACAGCTGACCTTATGATGTTTCCTCTGACGAGCTTGGACGGGAAGTCTCATTGCAACTTGATAGACACATTTGCTGAGTATTGAGACTGTTATGTCACTAAAGTTTGTCCTAAACACGCAGAGGCTGACTTGACCTGTTTGGCCAGTTCAAAATACACACAAGTCAAAGTTTTCTACTTACCCCCAGTGAAGGCCATTATGGATGGTTCCTCACGCCACTAGAGATTTAGTTGGGAAAATGACATGCAAATTGCCCTGATATGCCAGTGCTGATTTGTCTTATGAAACCTTGCTAAGAGAAAAAAATGTTAAAGTCCAGGGGCTATGCTGAAGTTTAGCAGCACCCCTGAGGGACGTTTTATAACAACAGCATTCTGACTGGAATATTACTGCTGATTAGAAGAGTCCCTGCACACATTTAGTGGCATAAGGTTCCTTTGCATTTATTGTGCTTGGCAGATAGAAACATCCAGAGGGCTGTACTGAATTAACCTGATTGTAAAAGTCCAACAGGGTGTTAGACTAACAAGGTTCAAATCATTTAGGTGATTAAATTCCTGTTAATGTAAAATGCAAGAGTCATACTTCATCAATATACTATCTTCCCCATTGAAAATAGTTGGAATATATATAATCAGTTAAGCAATTTTTTGTCAAATGGATTGAAATTGAGTTAATGAAATTGATTTAGCTCTGGGTGTAAAACAGCAAAACTGACAATAATGCTATATTTCTATATTTAGCTATACATTTAGACAGGAATGAATCAATGAAGGAGCATTTGCTGCTATCAGCTCTGTGTTCCCTTTCTGGTTAATCTACCTCTGGACCAGTGATTTTGTAGTTTATTTATTGTTTTCGAGTGAGCTCTGTCATCGCAAACCCTCATTGATCAGTGCAGATGGTTGCTTATACTAAGCTAGCTTCTGCTGGAGGTTACTTCTTGTTAAAAGGGAGTCATTTCTTTCAACTGTCACCACATGCTTGATGTGCATGAGGGATGGCTGCAGAGTCAACAAATCAATGCAGATGGCAGGGCTTCTTTTTTGCTGACAAAATTCAAAAAGGACAAAATTGGATAGTATGAAACTGGGTTGGAATCTGACTAGAAGATTGAATAGTTTTCAAATTAATCATATTGGTTTGAACTGATTTTGCACCAAATAAAATTATATACAACTGTATATAAATTTAACTTCTTTTTTTGTAAATTGTTTGTTTTGTACATTTTATGGTGCTTGGGTTACTAGTGCTTTGCAAAATTATTCTGATCTCTAGAACATTTCAACATATTGTGATTTTAAAATCTCAGACTTTGATTTTGGTCTGGACTTTGGCTGGATCTTTCTAACACAAGCTTAATAAATTCAAACCTTTCCCTGTGTCTGTATGTTTAGGGTCACTGAACTTGCACCCCAGTCTTAGGTTCTTTGCAGCTTTTTACAGGTTTATCATACCAGTGTATCATACTCTTTCCATTTTTAGATGATGGATTGAAAAGTGCTCTGTTAGATGTTGGGAGCTTGGAATGTTGTTTATTTTTAACCAACTCAGCCTTAAACGTCTCCACATTATCCATATCGTGTCTGCTGTGTTTATTGGTCTTAATGATGCTGTTTGTTCAATGAACAAACCCCCAAGGCCTTAACAGTTATAATTATAGTGAGATTAAATTACACACAGGTCGACTCTATTTTCTAATTAGATGATTTCTACAGGCAGTTGGCTGTACTGGATTTTATTTAAGGGTATTACAGTAATGGTCCTTATAACAAATGCAAGTCAGTCAGTCATTTTCTACCGCTTATTCCATAGTGGGTCGCAGGGGAGCTGGTGCCTGTCTCCTGCAGTTTATGGGCGAGAGGCAGGGTACACCCTGGACAGGCCCCCCCCCAGTCCCCATCACAGGGGGCAACACACAAAACAACCCATGCAAACACACTCAATTCATACACCTAAGGGGGCAATTTAGAGTGGCCCAAATTAACCTAAAAAAGCATGTCTTTGGACTGTGGGAGGAAGGGAGTACCCGGTGAGAACCCACGCATGCACGGGGAGAACATGCAAACTCCATGCAGAAAGACCCCCTGCCGGGAATCGAACCCAGGGCCTTCTTGCCATGTGCTACTTTGTGTTAAGTAATCACATTTAAGAAATGCATTGAAAAATGTGTCTTTACTTGTAGAAAGATTTAAGGGGTGAAAGTACTTTCCAACCCCTTGTACAAAAAAAAAAATTCCTAAAAATATACCAATGCACCACCGTTTGGTGATTAATAGATACTATATTTTGTTGCAATGTTTCATAATGAAAAGCAGGCCTTCTACATACTTTAAGAACTGTAACAGACCCCTGAAGACGGTGAAGGGTTATTTTTGGCCGAAGTTGCATTGTTACTTGCCGGAAGGAATAAAGTGCACTTGATCCACTTCACATGGCGCTCTGCTCGAGGAATACTAAAGAGGTATATACAATTTCTGATACTGTCAATGCCTTACAGACAGAAAGAATCACCCTGAAAAATGTTCGAACAGAAATCCTCTTTGAAGCTTTGTTTCCCTCTTTCCTCTAAAGCATCTAGTGTTTTTTAACCATGTTGCTGTCAATTGTGTGGAAAATGGTATAACAAGTGAGTGGAAGTTATATTACATTGTGGCTTTCAACGCAATTTAACAATCATATCAATCAATTTAACATAACATAGTTGCAGACATAGTTGTTTTTTTCCCCTTTAGCCACAGCTGACTGTTCACTAAATGAACTAAATAGTCCAGAAAATGTGCTAACATCAAAATTGCAGGCCGACAGATTTTGAGGGTAAACAAAGCATTCAACTGGACCTGCAGTGGGACCTAATGCCATTATCAGGCAGTGTAAAATAGTTCAGTCATGAAACTGCACATCACTTAAAAACTCTAATGATACTATGATGTCTCCACTCTGAAAATAATGACTAAAATGTATGAAAAGATCCAAAACAGAGTAAACATTGTTTGGTTTTCAGTGCAGTTGAAAGATTTTTGGAAACAGCCTCAGAATAATTATAGAAAGCATGCAAAAAAAACCTGCATAACATTTTTCAAAAGACTCTTTTGAATATTCTTTGTAAAGCACTACTAGTGGGACTGGTGGGACAGTGGATAGCATTGTGTCACTTCCTGTTATCATGAGGTATTATGAACTTTGAGATTTTTTTAGCTTGTGTTCATGCAAGTACCAGGTGAAAACCATACATAGTGCATACCATGTGCCTGCTCTTCAAAAAGTCCAAATAAGAAGGACTTACTTGCTTCTGCAAGAACAAAAATTGCATGTGCAATAAGTGGGCGTGTTGCCTGCAATTCACAAAGATTGAGGGTTTAAAGGATAACAGGCGCAAAAGTGGTGCAGACAACCCTATTTAGATAAGAATTTTGGGTGTGCTACTAGCACAAGAAAGATTAACTTTGGAGCCATACAGTTGGAGGTAATAATAATAATATTAACAATAATGATAACAGTAATACAAATAAGAGATAATAAGAAATAGTGTAATGCATAGATGAAGTTACAGTTTAAAAATTAAATATCAATCATAAAACCTGACAAAAAAGCTGACTTTGTGAACCCTAAATGTATTTTATTAGGTATTTATGTGACAGACTGACACAAAGTAGTGCATAACTGTAAAGTAGAGAAAAAATGATACATCATTTTCAATTTTTTTTATAAATAAAAACCTAAAAAGGGTTGCACTCATCTTTATTGAAAAGCTGTATAACAGCTGTTCTGTGACGGTCAAACAGATTTGTAAGAGAATATTTATAATCAAGCAGCATAATAATGGCCAATGCACACAGACAGGTCAGGGATACAGCGTGGAGCAGTTTAAAGCAGGTTCAGTTTATAAAACAATGTTCCAAGACATGGCCATCCACTGGCAGGCTAGGCAAAGAGAGCACTAATCAGAGACCTAAAAATCAAAAAAGTGGGTTTTGCATTATATGTCCCCTTTAATATGATGGCAATAATGCTGTGGGGGTCAGAGTTGATTGGAATAAAAATGGAGCTAAACACAGGGAAATCTCAGAAAAAATTGCAAAATACTTCACTCTGGAAGAGGATTACCTTCCTGCAGGACAACAACCGTACACATATGGCCAGAGCTGTAATGTAATGGTTTATATGAAAGCATATTCATGTTTTAGAATGACCCAGTAAAAGTCAAGACCTCGTTCCAATTGACAATCTGCCTCAAGACCTGAAAATTGCTGTTGACAGACTCTCTCCTTCCATTCACACAGCTTCAGCTATTTTGCAAAGAGGAATGGGCAAAAATGTACATTTCTAGACGGTGGTAGAAACATCAAAAGTTGTTTCTACCACTGTACTGACAAAGGAGCTGAATACAAATGTATGTCACACTTTGCATAACATTAATTTGTCAAAAAAGTTGAAAAACATGTTACATGTTCCCTCCACATCCCAATTATATATTGTCTACCACATTAAAATGAATTGAAGTTTCTGGTTGCCACTGGACAAAATGTGAAAAGGTTCAAGCGGTACTAACAAATTTGCAAAACATTGATTTCCTAAGTTGTATTTCAAAATCTGTATATGTAAGATATCTGCTTGATGATTTATTCTGTGTGTGTGTGTGTGTGTGTGTAAGTGTGCAATAATGTGCTGATAAAGGTGTTATACTGCTTACTTAAAGAAGATACAGCCAAATAAAGAGACCATGCTGTGCAGATTCTCAGTTAAGGTTATTAAGACCTCAATTTTTAGACTATCTCGACAGTATATCTCAATTCCACATTAATATTTGGAATAAGGATAAAAAAGGTGTGCAGAACACAAATAATCCACCTGAGGAGAGTATTAAAGATATAAATCAGTTCAATTGAAAGAAGTAATCAATTATTTGTTGTATATATTCTGCTCAGAATGTACTCCATATTTCTGATTTGTAAAACTGTCAAATGTTTATAACAAGGATTTAAAGACCAAAATTCTGCAGTTGTACAAAAATCAGAGTTGCACCTTAAGATATAGATGCCAAGTTAAAAGAGAAGAAACCAATCACTGGTATTTGAACCTTTAATAAGGACTTCACCAAAGTTAGCTGATTTTATGGATTCAGGTCAAATAAGACTATGTCCTGCAGCAAAACATGCGACGGGACATTTTGAACATTAAATTGAACATGCAATAATAGTTTCACAAGATGACTACATAAAAATCAACTAAAAAGCTTATTTTTTTCACCAGTGCAAAAGATTACATGTCTTTATTAGACTGTAGAAATGTAGCAAGAAGATTTTGAGGTCACCTAAATGTCCATTTGACTGGAATAGTTAATGTTTCTGTTGTCTTCCAACCTTTAATAGCCAGCAGACATACAGATCCTCAATGAGGCTGGTGCAGTCTGCTGAAGAGTACACCATATGACTTTCTGACAAACAAATCAATAAGTGAGGACAGCATAGTCTCTCATCACAGTGGCATATTCAGGAGGAGTAATTCACAGAGGCATTATCTTTTTTGCTAATGCCTCAGTCAAGATTGAGGAGTGCATTAAATGCACTACATTGTATTCTATGCTTCTTAGCTCAGAGCAGAAAGTTTTAATAGGACTTGTGAGACCTTTGGTAGTAAGCGCTGTACAATAATATATCGTTCTTATGCATTATTTAATGGGACTGTGGGGAAGATTGTGTTTGTGCACATTTCAGATTCTGTACGAGAGCATGCAGCTCTCTTAATTGGCTTGCTCGAGGGAGCTTAAAGGAAATGCTGCTCCAGTAGAAGGTATTGATCAAAATGACCAGATGCAGCAACTGAAAGCATGAGCTAAATCAATGTCACCTTCAGGTAAACAGTAGAAGTCCATTTTGTGAATTTGGAGGATTTGCTATTACAACTGTTTCTTGTTTACAAAGTATAATATCACTACATTGCTGAGTCAGAGACAACAATTTGTGGCTGCCACAATGGCTGGTCGGCTCCACAACAATGCTTCTTTAAGATGACAGATGTCATTAGTAATTTTCCTCCCCCGTAACAGGAAATAGGTGACCTGGAGGATGCTATGCAGTGTATCTTTGGGGTAGGGAAAAATATTCTCCTCTGTAGTGTGAATGCCACGTGCTCTACAGATGGTTCCATGCTTTTCCTAAATTAACCCACTTATTCCAGACAGGTCAAATCTGGCATGCTTGGATTATGACTGGTGCTTACCAGAACCACCATTATTACTCAGATAAGCACAGTTACAGCTTAGCTTCACCTGAATGAAAAGAGCTGAATAACAGATTCTCATCTCTATCTGCACAAGGTTTGACTTGGTATTTTATTTATTATTATAGGTCATAGTTAAATAACACATGCATGGACGATTCCCACCAAAGTCTTGCTTAAAGGGCACTGAACTTTCACAATCTTAGTGCATTTCATCAAACACTGTAGATTACAGAGGTTACCGAAGGCAGTTTGGGCCTAAGCTAAAGTAAAAAGAAAATCAACTCAGTTATGTGCTTTAAAAAAGTAACTTAAATAAATAAAGTACTTTCATGTATTAAAGCAAAAATCTAACTCAGGTCTCATGTAAAAAGTAAACAAATAAACTTAAACAAAACCCGTGTCACAACATGATGTATGCTAAAAGACCTAAAAAAGTAACATATCTACAACAATCTAAAGAAATTCAATTACAGCTGAGGAACAAAGTCACTGACATCAGGCGGTTGGGAAAGGGTTACAGAGCCACTTTAAAAGCTTTGCTATTTTGGGATCTTAGCTGATGGAACCATGAATTCTGCTCTCTAGCAGAAAATCCTGAAGGAAAATGTCCAGGCATCAGTTCATGATTTTAAGCTTAAGCATACTCGGGTCATGTAGCAGGACAATGATCCAAAGAACACCCACTCTGATAGACTTAAAAAATGGTTCTGTAGTGGCCTAGTCAAACACTTTAATTTCTTTTAAATGTTATAGCAATGTAAAAAACTCATTGCCAGTTTTTACAAACAATTTTGCCAAAGTTGGGTGTTGGGGGTGGGTCTTAGGGGGAAATGTATTATTTTACCTAGAAGCATGATTGTTTGTATAGCATTTTTTTCCTTAATAAACTAAATAATTATATGAAAATTGCATATTTTTTATTTATTTAGTTTGTTTTAGCTAATGCTAAATGTTTGACCTTTAAGGGTAAAAATAAAGCAAAACAAGGGACATCTCTAAGGGGGTATTTGTTTCCCTATTATTATTATTATTATTATTATTATTATTATTATTATTCCCCATGTATGGTTTCACCATTTTAAAGCTTACACGTGATTAGTCATAAAATTACCAGAAACAGACATTTCAAATATTAAGTGCAGTAATTTGCATAAAATGTTGTAGCTGAAGCAGCCCAAGCTCAGCATTGTAAAAACTCCTGAACAGTTCTGCTGAAAAAATTTGCTTTTCAGTTCTTATCTTCATTTAAAACTGTATTTCCCCCTCAGACATGCATCCTTTCTCAGAGATGCATTTCTTCCAGTAATGATTTTTTAAATCCTTTTTGAAGTGCTTTCTAAGCTGCTGATAGAAACTATAAGGTTTTAAAAACTTTCTTCTCCGGGTTTTTCTCTATTCTAAAAAATAGCTACAAAAAACCTTTAACTGCCAAAACATATACGTTCTGATGGGGCATTATTTAGCAATGGAATGATTGGATGTTACAACATTTGAGACAACTTTAACATACAGTGTCTGGCCATTGTGATGGAGTTTTGGTTCTTTCACACCACACCTTTGGAATGCTTTTTACCTTGCCAGAGCCTGGTTTCTGGAGTGGATTACACCAGTGGAACCAATCCCGGACACTGAAATGGACCAGAAAGCCATACCTTGCCACGGTCGCTTGTAGTGTGAATGCGTGCCATTCACGGTGTACCATTCGAAGTGATGTAAGAGCAGCGCATTTGAGTAGAAGGGGAAAAACCTAGTCAAAGCATGAATCCGAAGAAGGAATGTCTCGTGGGGCTACATGAAGTAGTGAAAACGTGCAGGCGCACAACTACATTTGAACACCAAAGTAGCAACGGAAACCAATGATGAGGCACACTTTCTTGTTTATGCTTTTTTTACTCTCTATCAGCGCAATTCTAGAGCAATACTGCCCAACAAAACAATGTTGCAACTGCATGATGTTGCTTGGTCTGGTCTAAAATCTCTGTGTGAAAGCAAACCACTAAGCAAAATACTAAGGCTCAGTGAGATTATCAGGAATGAAAACTGTCATGACTAGTGAGGAAAAAGTTGCCTTATATCACAATCAATATAATTTTCGAAATGTTCCCATTTTTGTGCCACTAGTGGCCTTTATTTCAAAGTGGACACTTGAAATCCGGTGAAGAGAGGCGGAAGACATGCAGGTAATGTCTCGCTGGGTCAGGACTTGAAATTAGGACGTATGGGTCAAGGCCTGAGGCTTCCATACATGGTTCATGCGCTCTACCGCTACGACATGCACCACACCCATTATTGAAACTTTTTACAATACAGCAATAGAAAATTTTCCTAATGTCATGCAGCACCGTTTTCAATTTATGAAGTCAGATAAATTGCTTTGTTTTCTTTACCTTAGGGTCTTGGTTTTCTTTGTAAAATAGCTATTTTCTTTTGTGGTAATCCAAGCTAGGCATTTCCTATATCAAGGCATTTTTGAATCGGTACTGATGTCACTGACAAACTCAACACCCAATACCTGTTGTTGATCTACTGTGTGTGTTTTTGTCAGCTACCTTCTCAGTAAGCCAGGGTGGCACAGTTCACACAGGCAATTGTTCAACATCAAAACCTGTTTTCACGTGCACAGCTTGGAATAATGTAGTTACTGAACATTGCTTTGTTGATCTCATTAATCTGGGTTTCCTTCTCCAATCAAAGGATGCTCAAAAGTTGGTGACTTATTGTATATAACAGATGGCCGTTGCCATGATCTTGCCCAGGAGGAGGGATTGTTGCAAAGCCATTGAGTTGATGTAATCAGTCAGGCTTCCTTAGAAAAACTTTACCAAGCTGACATTATAAACTGAATTTGATCGACACGTATTACAACTAGGACTGAGTTATATATGTACTTTGATTTAACTCTGTCTATGTGATTGGACTATATCAGATTGATTTAATTATATATTTCTGTAGATGAGTTGGACATGTTTGTGCCATGAAATAACATTTTTTGTAAATTGAGGGTAAAACAAATAACCAAATTAAAAATTTTAGCCTTTACAAAGATGTTCACGGTGAAAGACTGCATTTGCAGCTGCAACTTTCTTACATTTTATGACATTTAAAGCAAAGCTCTAAGTTTATGATGGAGGAGAAATACTTTTTGTATGTTTTTTATTCGCACAAAAAATAGTGTGTTGTTTTTACTATAATTTAAAACTACCAAGTTTATATACATATAAGGGGATTGATTGGGACTCAAATGTCTATTGTCTAATGGATGATCAGTATCAGAGACAAAATCATCTCATCGCCCAGTGTTATCAATCTTTCTTTCAACACTACATATGCTTTCCATTTAGCAACATTTTCTTCTGTTTTCCTTATCAAGTGCAATTAAACAGCTCCCAACTTTGCCTTTAGCTTAGTTTCTACAGCTTCATTCAACATGTGACAGTGATCATGTAGCATTGAGCGGGTCAGTTTAAATATTTTTCATCTTTTCATCTGCAGTTGTCTGAAACAAACAAGTACAACTTAGCTGTGCCATTTAAAAACACACTCCAGGCACACATTCATCCTCTGTGACAATAAATGACAGATTTTCTTATTCATATGTACTGCTCAGCCATGAGAGGCAGAAAGCCTCAGAGATGAAAGGAAACATTTTCGAATCATTATTTTCAAAGGTTACCAAGTCAAAATATGAATGTCAGAGAGATATACCAAAACATGAACAGACACAAAGGAGATGTAGTCTGTGAATATTGATTCATGCAGCTGCAAATAGTACTTTATGCAGGTTTTGGTAAATTTTTCTGATTTCCCTTTATTTTTATTGACGTTTTCCTGTGATATTGTATCTGTTGAAAGATCTGTGAAAAATAATGAAATTTGCCAATCCTTTTTGCTGTACAGACTGTAGCAGGAGAGAAACAATCGATCCCCAAAATGCATTGCAAAGTCAACGTATTCTTTGCACAGATCATAACTATGCCCTGAAATCACCAGACTTACTGTCATGCTCACAAAATTATTACCTATCCAAGATGCTTATTTTGGGTACATCATAAATTATGCCTGTGGGTCTGTGGGTGAGACAACATATACCCACGCCTGTGGGTATATGTTGTGGGTATCACAGTTGTATGAAAATAAAACCAGCATCATCTTCTTGTGAAGCAAAATAATGTCCTACAAAGTGCACGAATAAAATCTGAGTTTTCTGCCCACAACACACAAGGTATTTCATTTTTATTAATGAGTACGAAGAAAGAATCTATATGGGCCATATCGAATGTCTCACATCAGTAAAAAATAGCTCAGTTTATGACTTTGCACCCTGTTGGGTAATATTTTATTGCCCTTACCTTTAACTTCTATTGAAATTTATGATGCTGCAAAGTTGAAATGTGGAAAGTGTTTTCTCCCTCTCGATGTGTGTTATTTACCTGTGTTTCCTTCAGTTTTCAGTGCTTTGAGTGCACCTTTTGCTTTGTTCCTGTCACTTTGTTACTAACCATAGAAAGCAAATTCAGAGTATAGCTCTACTTTAATTGCTTCAAGGCTTTGGTGGTGACTCCTTTGATCTTTTTGACTAGAGTGATAATGCCAATTCTCCAACTTATTTCTTAAACATCTTGAGCACTTGAACAACTTTAGTGGCCCAGGGAGGAACATCTATCTCTGTCTGCTTCCTGTTATCCACTTAATTGGCACTTATTTTCTCCTTTCTTTGCTTGCTCTTGTCTGCATACGAGGTCCAATATTCACAGAATTAACTACTTTTTTTAGGCCGCTGACACCACTTATTTTAAGTCTTTCATGGTTTATATCACGTTATACTCAGATCCTTTGTTGTTTATCTCCAAGAAAAGTGGGAGCAGTGCAAAGACAGCCAGAGTCCAATATCTCTCAGAAACAGAGACCACAGACCTCTTGAAGCCAACTTAAACTACTTTCCTCTGATGTCTAACTGTACAGTATTATGTACATCAACGTGATATTATCACAACGGCAAACTGAAATATTAAGGTTTCTGCTTTAGTATTGGTAGGAATATTCAAAAAATTATGCTTCAAGTCACAAATATTATAACTAGAGTTGGTGTCAATTCCATCCAATATTGATGTCAAACAATAATGGCATCATTCTTGAACTCCATAGCAGCTAAGACCACCAATCCAGACTCTGCAGTTCATAGTTTCTATGAAGTTTACACCCAGAAGTTCTATACGTTCAAGTTAAAATATTTACTCAAGGCCAAAATTGTTAATGCTGCTGATGGATTTGGCTTTAATGTAATGTATTTTAATTTTACCAGCTTTTGTCCAAAGACATGCCTGTTACATTAATTGGTCTCTCTAAATTGCCCTTAGGTGTATGAATGAGTGTGTGCATGTTTGTTTGTGTGTTGCCCTGCGATGGACTGGTGACCTGTCCAGGGTGAACCCTGCCTCCCACCCATAGACTGCTGGAGATGGCCACTAGCTTCCCTGCGACCCACTATGGAAGAAATATAGAAAATGACTGACTGACTGACATTTTATTTGTTTATTTATCTGGGAACATGTGCAGAAAACAGAGCTCAAAAAGCAAAGATGTACTGCTCCAGATTATAACTGAATGAATGTTCAGACCAGATAGGCTTGTTAACTTATAATATTAGTAAGTAATTTTGTGGGTGGATGTAGCAGATGAGACATTTTGTCAAGTTTTACATGCCTTAGAGTTAACAGAAACGTTTTTTTTTAAATTGAGTTACATTCTGGTGAAGTCCATTGTGCATTTTACCGCTGCCCTTTTAGTAGTCTAGTTGAAATTTAGCAGCTCTGGAGTTGCTAAATCTCAACTGGACAGAATGACAACAATGTGAATAAAGGGATATGATGAACTTTCTTATGCTTATTTTGTTCTAATCAATCTATAAATATATATAAAATTGAAAATATGGGCAGAAATCAATGTGGCATAATAGCTTAAGCTCCCCATGCTGTTTATTCATATCAGCTTATATAAAACTAGTAACAGAGCCACTGGTTTTGGTAGGTATGCAAATTCGGATAGAATCAGTACAAAAATGACTTTGAAGTGCTGATGATGAAAAATTCTAAATTTATTATTTCGAAAGTTAACATGGGTGTAAAAATTCATGTCAATTAAAGTATGGACCTTACACTTAAGTGCATACAGTTATTTAAAGCATGCACTGTTCTACGAAGGGTGACCATTATGCATTTTATGAAAGTGTGTCCCACTCAGAACATTCCTGTAGTGGCCATGGGTCAGGTAGTTAGGTTGTCAGCACATTAGAGCTCAAGCAACTGATGCAGTCAGAATGACAAATGGCTTATTTGTTCAACTAAAGTTGGCTTCTTGATTGTGTTACCTGATAATGTTGATTTTTGGAATTAAAAGGCAAGTCGTTCTCCTTGCAGCGGTTACCACAGCCCCCAACAGGACTGGGAGCTTTAAAAAATACTGCTACATGGGTGTTTATCACTACAGAAGTGTGAGATCATAAATGTGGTTTAAGAACATGGTGATAGATCACCTCTACTGTGCATCTTTATGTATGCATCTTGACCCGCTTGGTGTGGCTGCCGGATGGTACTGTAATCTGCCTTTAGAGCCAACCCCACCCCCTCCCTGCCAACAGAAGATTTACATCAGAGCTACTCAGAAGGACTCCAGAGGTGGTGATCTAGCAGTTTCTACTCTTGCAAATGTCTCTAAGTGACGTTTGTTTGTATTTTTAAATTATTGTAATAAAGCCATATCTAAATGTAATAATAGCCACATGCCACACAGAGAATTCTACCTACGATTACAGGCCCAAAGCCAAGAGTATCATAAAAGTCATCTTTACAAAAAATAATGTACCCAGTGAAAATGTCAAGCTTTCAACCTGACTCAAGGCACTGCAAAAGGCTATTTATATATTGCACATACAACAAAAGCTGCTCTATATGTTGCATTATAAAGTCTTTCATGCTGCAGCATACGGATCAATAGCCTGTGTTTCGGTTATCCTTTCATTCTTGCTGTGGCTGATAACCTTCTCCCAGTCCCGATTTCATAATGAGAACACATGAGACCAGCACCAGAGCAGCTGCTGTAACACAATACAGCAGAATGACAAAGCAAAGAGACCCCATTTATCGCACCTCATAGACTGTATAAAGCAACTTAGAAAGTAAAAATGTAAGTAAAAAATGAGCATATACTTGCTTAGGTAAGATTTTCTTTCTGCTTGGGTTGGCAGTGCTGAAGATGGAAGTGTCGGCAATAATGCACAATAATGATAATGACCATCCTGTCTGATTTCATTAGGCGAACACATGACAGCAAGTGCTTTGAGCTTCTGCTGCAACATCCTGCAACACCCTGACAAGCCAAAGACGTGATTATCACCGCTTACTGCATCACACAGCTGGTTAAAAGAGGTGGAAAAAACACATAAATACATAAGAGTCCCACTGCACACATTGCTAATTCAAATTACAAATCCAATAAGGCTCAAGGGTATCAACCCTCCTTTGAGGGAAAACTCATTAACCTCTGTTTTTATGAGTCTTTTCTAGTCCTTTATGTCAGAACCTTTATGATGCTGTGTAATTAGATTAAAGCTGTACCTGAAACAATATAAAATAAGTTTTTCCAGAACAGTGCAACATATTACATTTCCTTTCAGTCATGTCACACGTGTTCATAATTAACAAGAGAAACAATGATAAAGACTGACATTGATCTACCAGGCTTGTATCACTAATGATAAAGAGGATGCACACATGGTAGATGCCGCTGATATGTGTTCTCACAGCACTGCAAGCTGCAGGAACACTTGCTGTCTGTCCCGATATAACCACACAGCTGCCCAGTACCTACTTCCCCAGGGGGAGGTCTCGAAAGGTATTGTGCAAATAATGCAGAGCTAGATGAGGGATGCTCTCTTGACTTCAGAGCAAGATATTGACATTGAACCTCAACTCAATCTAATAGATTTACAATCTCTATACCTCCATTCAGGGATTCTTATTTCTTCTTGGTGCTCCTGTTTAAGTCTCCATAGAAATAAAGAGATCTTCCAGATAACAGGCAACGGCCTCTTTAACATCACATTCTAAAATTAGGCTAGTCGGCCTGTGAGGTAACCAGCTTCCCTCAAATGCTGAGATGAAATGACAGCTAAAGAGATTCCTGCTGCACCAATAATCACCATTGGTCACTAGCAGCTTTAATAACATCACTGTCATTAAGCATATAACATTTAGGCATAGTTTAATGACTACCGGCCTAATACTGTGTTTCCTTGAAAGTGTCAGGGGCTACCCTCAATTTCCAAAATACTTTAAAAAAACAGTTGCAGCTCAGGTCCAAACTCTCCTGACCAATAATAATCTGAAGAACGTCTGCCTGGTTTCCGTTAACTCCACGGTTCCAAGACAGCTATATTAAAATCACCAATGATAAACTGATGGCTGATGATTCTGAACTTTTATTACTACTCATACTCTGTTAACAATTTGTTCAACTTTTGAAGTTCAAATCACATTCTTCCCCAGTCACTTCAAGTATACCTCAGGGTTCTCTTATTGGTCATCTACTGTTTATCATCTATCTTCCAACATCCTACCTTTTCGACTGCCTCTGTGAAATTAAATCATGGTTTAGTCAAAATTTCCTTAAACTGAACTCCAAGAAAATGGATTTTCTCCTTCTTGGCACCAAGTCCACTTACAGTGCCAAGTGCACCAAGTACAGTTGATGATTCCACAGTTTCAAGCTAAGAGTCTGGGTATCATCCTCTGTATCACTTTATCTTTTGAATCACATGTCAATAACATTACTCGGTGTGCATATTTTCACCTTCGAAACATCAACCATCTCCATCCAACTCTTAAACTCACTAGCACACCCATCCTCATCATCACTTGTCACTTCTCCATTAGATTACTTCATTCTTCACGGTCTTCCTCTCAATATCACTAATAACCTTCAGATTATCCAGAACACAACTGCTTGGATCATCACTAGAACCCCCTCCATAGAGCACATCACTCCTATCCTCAAACATCTTCACTGGTTACCCAACAAATACTGCATCAATTACAAGATTCTCCTCCTCACTTTCAAAGCTCTCAATACGTTGGCACCTCCTTACCTCACTGATCTTTGTTATTACACACCCTCTCTACCTCTTTGCTCTTCCTCATCCTTCCTTCTTGTTACACCTCCTGCATGCATGACAGCCATGGGATCCAGAAATTTCTTCCGCACAGCCACCCGTCTTTGAAACGATCTTCCACAAAACATCTGTGACTCTGATTCTCTGTCTTCATTTAAATGTCATCTCAAAACTCACTTCTTAAACTTGCGTATTCTGTTTGATCCCATTATTTATTACATAAATAATTTTATTATTATTTGCTCTTATATTGTTTCATTGTTTATCTCTATTATTCTTCCGTGTTATTATTATTGTTATCATTATTAGACATTTCAAGATGTGATATGATTAGGGTGGCAGATGGGTGAATATTTCTGAAAATGTTCAGAAAACTTTCCATGGTAATTAAAGGAATTGGAATGTTTAGGATTAACTGGGAACCAAGCTAACAAACTGTAGCATATCCAAACATAAATATCAACATTTTGTTTTGTCATTGGCAGACATCCATGAGTTATTTGCAAGATAAACAATAATAAAATAAATCGATTAGGCCCCAGAATATCATCGAAACCTATGTCGCTTTATGTATTTTATGACTTTGGATGTGTAGCTTCAATACTCCTGTGTTCTGGACTCAAAAATGTTGGGTCATCATCCATTGTGTGAACCAAATGTACTACTAAGCAGCTCACCAGGCGTCGGAGCTCTGATGTCAGAAGAGGTGAGCGTTATGAGGGCTCGCGGAAAGCTCCGACTTTGCTTTTTCCAGCTGGAGCGCAGACCAGTTACCACACAACGGAAGCACATCCCTGGAGAATCAGAAACTCGCAGGCGGGTTTTCGCTCCATTCTCCATCACTGGCCAACTATATTAGAAGCTTGACAAAGCTAGAAATCTTGATGCGATAAAAAGACCAGGAGATTTACTTTAATAATCGAAGGCATGTTTGTAGCGTGTTACTAAAGTAAGAAAAACCCACAGAGGTTTTCCAAGGAGATGATTTTTCCTCTTTGTTTTTGTTCCAATTGACTGTCACAGTCCATCATATTTTCCCCAGAGGAGAAGTTGACCATTCTTGAGTTTGTCTATCACAGATGCGGGACGGCCCAACTGTAAGCTGGAGTAGATCTGTTAGCAGATAAAAAATGCTAAGATGCTCCCAAAGGCTCTGCCTATGTGGAAACTCATTGCCTCCCACTGATTGTGTTTTCCATTTTCCAAGTCAATCCAAAGCTTTGATCCATTCCCACTCAGTCCATAAACTGCTGGTTTGATCTCCATCTATGCTCAGCACGCATCCTTATTTTTGATTATTAATGTACCCCTCTTGTAGAATAGTGCATGCTTAATTGGTTGAAAGTTGTTGACCAGAATAGTTGGTTGTAAGAGCGACAATTGGTTTATTAAATTTTCACATAGATAAAGAGACAGCATTTGTGTTTATTTTGTGTAAGAGTGATTATCTGTCAAAATAAGGTTGGTGTTCCCCACCATTCGGTAAAATGGTTGATAAGTCAGTGACATTTACCATGGTTTTGGTTAATAATTATCAGTTATTAATGATAATTAACTAATTGTAATTATTAAGTGCTCTGAGCCCAATAATCCCACCACCAGAGTGTATCTCTGATTACTATTTGTAAGACATTTTTTTTGGTTACACAAAAATGTGGCCTTGATAGTCCAGGATTCTAAAAATAATTTCTGTATGTGATGACGGAACGGAGTGGTCTCAATACTCCTGCAGTGAGCATGTGATTGATTCATAATGTAATTGCACAAAAAGTGGTTGTTTTAGTCAAGATTATGCGAAAGCATATTTTCCACAACTGTATCAAAATCCCTGTTAAAAGGCAGTTATTTATTTTAAATTCCAAGATTACTCCTGTTTATTCCCATTAATTACTATAAATTTACATGTAAAGTTTCTATAATTTTTGTAACCCTAGCTGTGACCCCTGAAACCAAGAAGTTATCAGCAGATTCTTTAAATCCTGCATTTAATGAGGTGAAACCACCACGGACCATACTTTTGTCCAGCACAACCCACAGATGTTCGGTTGGACTGAGATCAGGAGATCTACCATTTTTGCTTTGTGTTAGACCAATGCTTAGGTAGGCGGTACATGTCAAAGTAACATCCTCATGGGTGGCAGGACCAAATGTTTCCTGCTAAAACATTGCCCGAAACATCACGTTGCTTTAAACAGCTTGCCCTTGTCCCCTAGTGCATCCTGGTTGTATATGATCCTCAGGTAGACGCATAGTCATCCACCCTATCAAATCCATATTCCACTTGTCAGCTTTAATGAATTAAGAACAAAATTTGCAATGATAAAAATATAATTTATGCTTTTCCCCTGTCAGTGATCTGTATGTTATGCATGGCTGGTGTATATGTTTCTTGTTGTATCTCTTCATGATGTCTTCTAGGCAGATTTGTCCGAATGTGATGTTCCCCTAACTCACATCAAGGATGCACACACACATCATCCTGAAGCCTATTACACAAATCATCTGGCTGTGTGCCAGTTAGCTCTAACAAGTTTTACTCATCATCATCATCCAGGCTCCGTGGATCCACGGTGCAATCGTCCACTCTTTGCAATAAGAGGACAATTCTGCTCTTATGCTGCACACATTTCAGCTCCTGCAGCCGCTAAGTTACATATAAATAAGAATAAAAAAGTCTTCTGCGTCTTGCAGATGCAGACACACCCGGACCGTATGCACACCTCTCTCTGTGGATATTTAACTCATGGCTCACTGTTTAACCATCTGATGGGGCTGCATTGGGCCCATCATGCACAGACTACAATTTAGACAGACAGACAGACAGACAGACAGACAGACAGAAAGACAGACAGATAGATAGATAGATAGATAGATAGACAGATAGATAGACAGATAGATAGATAGATAGATAGATAGATAGATAGATAGATAGATAGATAGATAGATAGATAGATAGATAGATAGATAGATAGATAGATAGATAGAATCTACACATGTCAGAGCTGCCAAACTCCATTTGACATTCCTGGACTTACCAAAAGTGGAACTAATAGTGCAGATGCCAAATGCTCGATCCAGTGCACATGACTTAACTGGTCACACACTGGTCTCCCTTGATACATTCGCGCCTGGATGTTGGGAATTCATTAACTCCAAAATAAAAATAAAAATATAACCTTCCTATTAACTTGCACTGTGCTGCAAAATCAACGGGAAGTGATGAGCGCCTGTGATATATACGTCTGCAGCTGAAATGTCACAAACGCAAAAAACAGCAAGGGATCTTTAGTTACCTGTGTCGAGATGAAAAAATCCCACCTAAAATCCCACTAGGATCCCGATTGAGGCTTAAATGCTGAAGATGCAAAGCTGAAATCCGCCAAATCCAAAGAGAAAAAAGCTCGGGATAGTCCGAGGTTTGCGTCGGAGCAGGACTGGAAATGCCTGGTGGCACCAATAAGTCTCCCGTATTGTTTTATAGGGCACAATATTCCCAAAAATATAGCAAGGTGGGTTACATTCTCTATAAATCTCACACCTTGTATGTATTGCAGTAAGCAGAGAAAGAGAGAGAGAGAGGAGATGGTGTCCGGATGGAGAACCGCAGCTCTTCTCGAAGCGATAGTTAGACTTTCCTGAAAAAAAGAGAACGACGTTGGCGTCAAATTGGAGCCTTATAGGAAACTATCCGTAAACACTGGTGTTCTGATTCAGATCGTAGCCCTGCAAACAAACGCTCCTGCTTCAGTTCATCTCCTGAGCCATTGGTTGTCATAAGTTCCTACTGTCTAAGGGGCGATGAAGGAATCCCACCCATGCCAACACACACACACACACACACACACACACACACACACACAGTCTCCTCTAATAGTATTCGCAGTCATGCGAGCAATTAGCTTTCATACACGACTTCCTCCGTCCGCTTCTTCTTCGATTTCTCCGGGCGGGATGCGTCAGGAAAATCTTCTGTATCCCAGGGAAAACAAACAAACAGAAATTGGGAGCCTCTGTCTGATAATGCAAACGTCCACCTGCATAAATACGAGCCCGGTATATTGAGGAATATACCCGCCGTCACGCCATGATGATGTCTGGAGCGGCCAGTGGACACTTCCTCGGTTATCACAGGAAACGACTGACACCTTTCATGGACAGCGCAGCATTGCAGCAATGTGATGTCATTAGGGTTCCGTTTAAAGCGAATAACCGCGACAAACTGAGGGGGTTGTTTTTCTGTGAAGAGTTTTGCAAGAATTTATATATTTAAATAGGGAGAGGAGGGGAGGCATGCTGTTTGTGATACTCCGGGTTGGGCTGCTAGCTCATGGTCCAGCACAATATGATACTGCAATAGCAGACAGGAAGGGAGGAAGAAAGGGGACTGAGAGGGATGGAGGGGGTGTGGGGGTCATTCCTGCATTTCAAACATAACATTCATCCCAACCAGGCGGGATATGGTGCACTGATTTGTGTTCAGGTTGATTTTTAACACATCTTGAATGAGTAATAGGCAGATTTCCACACAGTCTGCAAAAGTGTAGAATTTGATTTGCAAGTTTTAAATTTCTGGATAAGTATGGGAAAATAAAAGATATTGAGAAGTATTTATATTTAAAGATTGTACATCTTTCTGCTCAGTCAAAAGTTGTAGCCATACATTTGTTCACCCATTCAGCAGCGACTGAAGCTATCGTCTACTATCCAAACATGCATTCATCATAACATACATACATTCATTTGCTTACATCCATGAATCTATCCATCTGACCCATATCCATCCGTCCTTCCTAATACCTTTATTCCATTATTCCATGAACCTTTGTATTTGTGGTTTCAAAAATGACTACAAATAAACTTTGAGACTGCAAAAGTATGGAATTTTGACAGACAAAATGTGCAGGAACCCTGATTAAAATAACCAGAAGCACGAATACCTTCACCACCCACATTTTTCAGTCAGGCTTCATTGTCTTTTGACACAATTTCTCTTTCTTTGCCAACATGTATGAAACATCAAGCCAACAGAAAACTAAAACTGTCGGGATCTGGGCTGTTTTGTGTATTTTTGTGCTGCTACACGTTTTTCAGTGTTTTAGATGGTGCTGGAGTTCTCAGGTGTGCTGGGTGACAGGTGCGACTTATTCTTGGAGGAGTACTTAAGCAAGAGGCTGCCAGCACTTCGATGCCAGAGTGTTTTTGCCCTCAGTGGTAACAGTTCAAGCCAAACACTAAGTCTATGCATTGTTCTTCGACCTCATGTAACTTTGTTTCTGTTCTTTCGCAGATTAAGAAACCTAAACCCTGGATTTATGTCTCTGAACTTTGACTACATATCCAGAAGTTTTTCTGGATGATCAAGACTAACTACGTTTCTGAGGACTTAGTTTCCTACTGCTGTTTTCGTCTGGACTCACATCAAGCTGGCAGTTTTCCTGCTTCCTCCGTCTCCTGGACCAAGACGCAAGCACCTGCTAACTGAACTAACTCCAGATTGCTCCAAGCTCGTACACAACCTGGATCGCGAATCCCTCAACCCCTGGCGATCTGACCACATCAATCTAGTAAGCTGTTCTCTTGATTATAATAATTCTTCGTGTTTAGCTCAGTATCATTTAGTTCCTTGTTCTCACCAGTTCTCTTCCCCTTTATTCCGTACAGTTGGAGAATCATTCTTTCACGTTCCTGATCATCTCTCGCTCAGTAAACATCCTAAACAGATTCTGTTCTCCGGAGTGTTCTCTGTATGTGGGTCAGATCTATTGCAAAAATAATGACAAACATAAATATTTTCACACTGAGGAAAACAAAAAAAACAATGGCTAAGCCTCTCAGGGAAGCAAAAGAAATGCATGGATCACCTGTTTGTAATCATTATACCAACATCTGCAGCATGCCCGCAATGTCCTCTTTTGTGAATATTGATCCCCACTGCTTGTATGGGGACCTCATTACATGTGATTACAAAAAGGAATGCTGCTGGACTTGACAAATCCCCTCAAATCAAATTCGATTTGGTAGCAGGATTATTGCATAGGCAGCACTTACAGTTAGATGAACTGTAGTTGAAAATGGGGAAGGTGAGATGTGTCATATTGTATTTAACCCACATGCAGAAAGCAATCCAGGAGACAGTAGAATTCAGTAAAGTGTTTATTTACAAAGAAGTGAAATGTGCAGGAACCTGGAACCGGGATGCCAACTGTAAAAATAAACAAGATGGTAAGCTGGGATAACTTAGGGTCAGGAATCATGAAGGAATAAATCTGTCTTACTGGAGAGGGTGGAGGAATCCGCCAGAGGAGGGTGGAGAGACCAAGTGGATGTTTACCCGTGATACTGGGTTTGGTGGGTTTGGTATGCCAGGAGGATCAGTTAGTCCAAGTAGTACTGCAGATGGCTCGGTGGATGGAGGAGGATGGACAGGGTTCGCAGATGGAGATCCGATGAGCGAGGGAATTAGGAGGCTGCCGGCCGGTATGATCCAACGAAGTAATGAGAGATTGGAGTCTCTGTTCATGGAAGTTGATTGCTTCCTTCCAGTAAACGATAATCCAGGCAAGGTTCTTTGCTAGGCAAGGTCTGGTTCAAGGTAAACCTGCAGGAAACAAAATACAAAGTCACAAGGTTTTTCCAAGCAAGCTCAGGACAAAGGTAAAGTGGCTGAGTAGTACCACTAAAAGTAACACTCTGGCACAGCCTCCTCCTTAAATAGTCCTCTGCAGTTCATCAGGGAAATAGAGAACACCTGCCCACCTCTCCTCCAGGTTCCACGCCATCTAGGGGCTGAGCACAGTAAAACACCAACAAAACACAAAGCACAGATCCTGACAAGATGTGAAGAATCACAGAAGAGGAATTTCTACCTTAAAGTAAGCTTGATTTAAATGTTTTACACATAAAAAGCCGCAATCAATTTATTACACCTAACCACTCCCGAATGTTCAACTGTAATAATGGTGAAATAATTAGATGTTAGGCAGCAATGAATAAAGTGGCAAATTCTACTAGCATATGCACACTTTATGGTCCTAAAGTGACACTTTTAAGAAGAGCAAATCTTTACAGCAGATTTTCTTTCTCCTAGTTAGTGTTTTGAAATATGAAATAATTTTTTGTGCCTTAAGAGGTGCAGGTTTTAAACTGCCGTTGTTTTATCACTACAACATGCTGCAGTCACAATTATCTGATGCTTTGCGATTCACACGAAATGAACAGCCTGCTGTAATTAAAGGCCACTTCAAAATGATTGGGCCAGCCCCCTTTCATTTTCCGACACAAACTCACCAGACTCTTGCACTCGTAAATAACACTTTTGATCAAAGCCTATTTCCTCTTCAGCTCTAACTCAACAAATATTCAAAGCATAACTATGTGTAAAGAGATCCGAACCACGCCAACATCAATTTTAAATGCACCGCTCGAAACAGTTCTGTGCCTTTTTAACGGGGCGCCATTGTTCTGCAGAACTGCAAGTTTCATAATGAGATTACTCCGAGCCTGAATGAGGATGTGTGTTCATGAGGTTGGTGAGTGCATGAGACACATGCAGCGAATACTGATGGAAATTGAAAAACAGCCATGAAGGAAGCCAATCTGCTATTTATATCGGGCTGCCTTCCACGGGGCTAAGCTCCATCTCACTGTAATGCACTCTAAAAGTGATTGATTAGTCTGTTATCGAGATATTGTCCATCTTAACAGTCTGCACTCCCTGAAGTGATGAAATTACTGCGCTGTACTCTTTGAAAGCATAATAGCAGATTAGGTCAGTGTGATCCATCCGCTCTAATTAGGAAACGTACAATTCCATAAAATGCAAAACATGAAAGGGGGGATCCGGACTGAGTTCCAGTGCACACCACCCAGCAGCTAAAAGCCTTGTAGGTGTGTCTATTGACCTGAAACACATGACATGCTGAGGTTGCTTGAATTGCATTGAAGTGAGAGAAGTCACTGTGCATCCATCTCAGAAGTATTTTTTTCTTCTCAGCAAAGATGTCCTGGTTGCTGTTTTAACAAATTGTTCAAATCAGTTTCCATTAGGTGCTGCAAAAATTTTAAATTTTTTTTCCTTGCCTGAACCCAGAGGACTCTTAATGTCTTTGCTGCAGCAGTTGAACCTGTGAGTGAATGGTCTCATGTGTATACGTACCATGAAATGGTATTAAAATTAGCGCAGTGACAGGGACAATAAAAAGCTGCCCACAGGAAGAGGAGCGTCATTAGAGCACCGACAGAGCTCTGTAACAGATTAGCGCGGCCTTATTTCAGTCATTGAATCTCACTGTGTTGCTGCTCTCAGTCACAGTACAAAAGGGTGTTATTGAACATGCTATACATGGAACTGGAGCTTTTTTTCAGCTAAATAAAAGCTCTGTACCCCAAAATCAGTGTAGTTCCAAACAACACAGTCTCTTGGTTTATATAGTAAAAACTGTTGAGTTCTTCAGCTTCTCTACCTTTTTTAGAGCATCAAATAAATAAAACCTGCAAAATTAAATAAAATATGTTAAATTAAAATAAAAACTATCAAATCAAATGAACATACAAGATCAAAAAAAAGAAAATGCAAAAAAAAGAAATGCAAAAAAAAAGATTAAAGGTAAAAGTGAAATAGTATTTGGTATCAGCAGTGTTGGGCATGTTACTTTAAAAAAGTAAGTAGTTATAGTTACTAGTTACTTCTCCCAAAAAGTAACTGAGTTAGTAACTGAGTTACTCCACTATAAAAGTAACTAGTTAACAGGGAAAGTAACTATTGCGTTACTTTTTTTACATATTTGAGTTTAAATATGTCCACATATTGAGATTTTTTTTCTAAGGTTTTACAAGCTAGTAGCATAAAGTGGAATTACATAGACAAGTACTTACACCAAGCTTTTAATATTTACTTTACATGTACGTTTTTGCCTTTTACCTCAAGGAGAATAAAGTAGTGTCTGTACCTCCACTTTGAAAACGCAATCTTTCCTTCCAGACCAGCCATTATTACAGCTTACATCTGCTAGCTTGCCTGAGTAGGGCTGCTGTTTGCGTTTGTGGTTTGTGTGTAAACTGAACACTACCTCTGATCGGCTTTATATGAAACCTTACTCTTCCTTAGCCAATCATCATCACTTATGCGATTGTCTTGTCCTTTGCTCCTCCCTTCACCTAAGAAAAAGAACTTAGCTCCTGTGGCTGAGTCACAACAGATGACAAGAGCTTTAATGAGTAGCTTTAGTTTATAACGTGTCCCATTTATTTGTCGGTAACAGTGTTATAACGCTGTAAACTGTAATTTGTTTAATTACTTGTTACTGAAAAAAGTGATGCCATTAGTAACGTTGTTTTTTTTAAGTTGTTATGGAGTTTAAGCGAAAATTCAACATGAAAGACTCACCATCACCTCCAGCTTCGTCTAATTACTCCTCAATGCGGCTCTGCTCCACCAATCAGTGTCAAGTCTGCATTTCTCCCCGGCCAATCATCCTTCAAGGCTCCGCTTTAAAAGAACTTCATCTATGGATCCCTCCGTTCTGCAGCTGAACTTTGACCCTCCTCCACCCCATCTCCACCATGTGGCCTTCAAACTCCTTCCAGATCTCCTCCGGCCTCCACCACCAGGATCGGATCTGAAGGGGGAAGACATCTCTAAATCTAACCCTAAGATGTTCATTCAAGCCCTTGTCATTCTCAGCATTCACGTCTTCCACTGGGGTCCGAGCGCCAAAGAAATAAACATTCACTAATAAACTTAACTAATTGCATCCCTGTCTGCTCTTTGTGAGTCTTTCCGGGTTGAAATTCCTATCACTGGTTATCAGAAGGGCAGGTCAGAGTATTTTTGAATTACCTGATCTACTGGGATTTTCATAAAGCATCACCTCTTGGGTTTTCATGTAGAATGGTCCAAAAAACGACAGAATATCCAGTGAGCGGCAGTTGTGTGGACAAAAACTTTTCTTGTCATTCAAGGTCAGTGGAGAATGGGCAGATTGGTGGAAATTGCTAGAAAAGCAACAGCAGCTGAAATATTCACTCCTTACCATTAAGGTTGAACCTTGAGACACATTGGCTACAGCAGCAGAAGACCACACCAGGCACCACTCCTGTCAGAGTGGGGCCACAAGTTACACAAGTTACACAGGCTCAACAAAATTTACAGGTTGGTCAGAATTTGGCATAAACAACATGAAACCATAGATCCATCCTACCTTTCATCAACCTTTCAGGCTGGTGGAGGTGAATGGAGATGCAGCTAACAAATCGGCAGCAACTGTGTGAGGCTTTTACATCAACATAGACCAAAATGTTTGAGGATTTTTTCGACAGCTTGTTGAATCTATGAAACGAATTGTGTTATGCGATCACAGAGCACAGAGGGTATCTGGGTTTCTTGTCTCAGGAATGGTGAACAGTTTTCCTCCTGGAGGCCTGTCTTCACATTCCAGACTGCCATGACTTTTGACTTTTCACATTTCACTTTGTGGGATTTGGTATTTTGTTACGTTTCTTGCTTTTCAACTTTTAATATTTATTTTTTCTTGTCTCATTTTGTCTGTGAATTTAAGTAAAGTACTAAGTAACCAAGGTTTAAATGGTTTAAATAAATAAAATAATCTACTGGGTTTCCTTAGACAGAAAAACTTTTTATCCAATTTGAATAAATAACTAACTCTGACTGCACTGTTCAATGCTTAGGATTAATTGGAATGTATGTACCTGACTGTTGTGAAGTGCCTTGAGACAACATGTGTTGTGAATTGGCGCTATATAAATAAAACTGAATTGAACTGAATTGAATTGAATTCTCTTCTACAGATCTTTCAGAGCTGTAGATGAGGATTAAAAACAGACATCAGCAATAGCAGACTGTTTCACCAGACATATTGTGTGAACACAATTCCTGTATGCAGTGCAGTTCAATTACATTTGTGCTCAGATCTTTACAGTATAAGGAACCAAAAGAAAATAAGGCTGAACTGATGATTACAGCCATCAGAAATACACTGCTCAAAAAAATAAAGGGAACACTTAAACAACACAATATAACTCCAAGTAAATTAAACTTCTGTGAAATCAAACTGTCCACTTAGGAAGCAACACTGATTGACAATCAATTTCACATGCTGTTGTGCAAATGGAATAGAAAACAGGGGGAAATCTTTGGCGATTAGCAAGACACACTCAATAAAGGAGTGGTTCTGCAGGTGGGGACCTCAGACCTCTTCTCAGTACCTATGCTTTCTGGTTGATGTTTTGGTCACTTTTTAATGTTGGTGGTGCTTTCACACTCGTGGTAGCATGAGACAGACTGTACAACCCACACAAGTAGGTCAGGTAGTGCAGCTCATCCAGGATGGCACATCAATGCAAGCTGTGGCAAGAAGGTTTGCTGTGTCTGTCAGCGTAGTGTCCAGAGCCTGGAGGCGCTACCAGGAGACAGATCGGTACACCAGGAGACGTGGAGGAGGCCGTAGGAGGGCAACAACCCAGCAGCAGGATCTCTACTTCCGCCTTTGTACAAGGAGGAACAGGAGGAGCACTGCCAGAGCCCTGCAAAATGACCTCCAGCAGGCCACAAAAGTGCAAGTCTCTGCACAAACGGTTAGAAACCGACTCCATGAAGATGGTATGAGGGCCCGACGTCCACAAATGGGGGTTGTGCTCACAGCCCAACACCGTGCAGGACGCTTGGCATTTGCCAGAGAACACCAGGATTGGCAAATTCGCCACTGGCACCCTGTGCTCTTCACAAATGAAAGCAGGTTCACACTGAGCACATGTGACAGACGTGACAGAGTCTGGAGACACCGTGGAGAGCGATCTGCTGCCTGCAACATCCTTCAGCATGACCAGTTTGGCAGTGGGTCAGTAATGGTGTGGGGTGGCATTTCTTTGGAGGGCCGCACGGCCATTAGGTACCGAGATGAGATCCCCAGACCCCTTGTGAGACCATATGCTGGTGCGGTTGGCCCTGGATTCCTCCTAATGCAGGACAATGCTAGACCTCATTTGGCTGGAGCGTGTCAGCTGTTCCTGCAAGATGAAGACATTGAAGCAATGGACTGGCCCGCCCGTTCCCCAGACCTGAATCCGATTGAGCACATCTGGGACATCATGTCTCGCTCCATCCACCAACGTCACGTTGCACCACAGCCTGTCCAGGATGCTTTAGTCCAGGTCTGGGAGGAGATCCCTCAGGAGACCATCAGGAGCATGCCCAGGCGTTGTAGGGAGGTCATACAGGCATGTGGAGGCCACACACAATACTGAACCTCATTTTAACTTGTTTTAAGGACATTACATCAAAGTTAGATCAGCCTGCAGTGTGTGTTTCCACTTTAATTTTGTGTGTGACTCCAAATCCAGGCCTCCATTGGTTAATAAATTTGATTTCCATTGATGATTTTTGTGTGATTTTGTTGTCAGCACATTCAGTTTTTTACAGAACAAAGTATTCAATAAGAATATTTCATTCATTCAGATCTAGGATGTGTTATTTGAGTATTCCCTTTATTTTTTTGAGCAGTGTATATTGTTTCACTCTTCCCATTGACGTACAACGAGTCCTAAATGCTTTTATGCTTCATACATTCCATATGTTAGTTTGATCTATTCTAAATAAAAAAGTACCACTTTATTGCTTCAAGGAGTCTTAAATGTGTCCTTGTATTGAAGATCTTAAAGATGGACACAGGCCATCTGGGGAAGTGTGAGGTACAGCTTACTTACAAGCAGCCTGTCTTCAAAATCACACATTTGCTTATCTTTAAGAAGGCAAGCTATAAGAACAGTTGTGTTTTAGCGGGAAAGGCTTTATTTAGTGTTCCATAACATATAAGGGTAATTCCCAGGAACATGAAAAAATTATATAACTGAGTGTAATTAAGGATCTGACATTTTCCCCTTTTAAAACAGACACATACAGATGATACATTTAAAAAAATAGGTTTCTCATTTAATGATCTTTGGCTAAGACTTGTAAAAAGGAAGGATTCAAAAGGTCACTTTCCATCTTTTATAATAAAATGTAAACTCCTTCTCCTGGACTAACAGATACCTTCTCCTTGGCAATAAAATAAGCAGACATAGGATGCCTGGCCTCCTTTAAGATGGCTTTCTACATGAATTTTTTGACACATTTGCTCTTAATGGAGCCACTGTACTTAGTAATTCAGTATTTCAAAGAGCACTCTGTCTCACTTTCCACAAAAGCATGAAATCATCCATCATTTCTGTTGTTCTGTAGTTAATGAATTTTTCCTTGCCTGCAGTCTTACACATGTTTTATATATTCTTCTATATGGTCAATTAAGACCATATGCATTTTAAATGTTGAAGAATGTCTGCATGGTAGCCTGCAACATTGTTTTTGAACTATAAAGCTTTTGATTTAATTGTTCAACAGCAGCTGGAATGATTTATTCCTTTTGTTTGACTTAAGATCCACTTTAGTTCTTTCTATATGTTGTGACTTAAATACAGATGTGAAGCTCCCAATGTACACTGCTTTAGATTAATTAGCCCCTTCTCTATTTCATACCTATGCATTGTCATATCCTCCTAATATACTTTCATGTCATACTTGTAATTAAACCTTACCATTGCATGTTTTGTTTTTTTTATCTTGAGTGATAAGTGTTTTTATAAATGATGGAGATAAATAATCACTGTTTTTTTTTTTTTTACAGCAGACTATGAGTAGATTATTGTAAACCTACTGGTTTATCAAAGGTTCTCGAAGTCTATAGCAAATGGTTTCGTTTGTGGCCAAGAATTAAGAAACAAAAATACTAAAACTGCAAAATTACAAAACGGTGTAGAATTGACATGACGAGCACCTTGACTGGAAACAAAAGTAATAACAAATGTAACCAAACCGAAAGACAAAAATAAAAAGATATGCTTTTGTAACAAAAATAAAAGTAAATAAAAATAACTTGTATTAAAACAACTACTGCTCACTTATTTTCTCTATTTTGGATAATTCTCTGTAAACCCAAAAGATGGTAGATTGATAGTTTCTGAAATAGTCAGACCAGCTCTTCTGGTAGCAATGACCACTCACTTAAATCCCCTTTCTTCCCTATTCTAATGCCTAATTTCAACTTCAAACTTCACCAACCTGAGCCATGTTGTTGCACATATCTGTAAGCTTACCCCATTGTGGCATCAACACTTAACCCTAAAGTCTTTCATACCCCTGACAGATTTACATGTAAAATTATGTACCTTCAACTAAGCACTTTATTACAGATAGTAACTGAATTAAGGCCCTGTCTCAAATGGTAATAAAACACGGTAAAAAGAGTATCAGTTTCAAAATATAGCAATTTATTTACGTTGTATTAAAAAAATGTCATGTCGAAATTCATTGATACCTTTCTCATTAATTGGAAAGAAAAATTTTTGGCATCACTGTTACTGAACCCCTCTTATAGTTGCTGACCAGCTTTTTGCATATTTCCACTGGCATTTTGATGATTCAACTATGGTGATGATTTATCTCCTTGCCATATAAACAATCTTTAGCCCTCCCTACAGATCTTCTATGGAATTCTCTATGGCTGGGTCGCTCCAAAACGTTAACAATACTTCCAGTGAGAAGCATGTTGGTAAAATTAAAAGATTGCTTTAAACCTAAATCTGCCAATAATTTTTGACTCAACTGTATGCACGGGTGAAAGTGAGCCAGTACGGTCCGGTACCACTAAAAGATCCTGTGCCGGTACACAGTACCGGGAAGAGGGAAGAACGGCTGTCTGCTATGAAGCCGTCATCCAAAACCAGTTACGGCTGCAAAAATTCACGAGCACACAAAGATCAGATCCGCTCCCAACTGACAGTCTATAACACGACTTAATCTGTTTATAAATATAGTTATTTTCCCCTCATTCCAAATTGTTTCTGAACTGTTCTGCTATGATGGAGCCTCAATGCTCTTGCTTTGCTTCCCTCCCCTCGGAGCTCGAGGCTGTTGCGGCCAGCCTTTAAAACGAGCACCGCTACATTTAATGTCTGCTAAATACCCCAGTTAAAAGCAAAGGGAGAGTAACTAGTTGTGTTTCAGGTTATTTTGTTGAATTACAACAACACAGTACAGCTCGAAAACACCACTCACGACCATAGATTTCACATACACTACACCAGAGCGCATGCGCGCTTACCTCCAAAACACAGCGGTTGCCAAGGAGATCGGTGCGTTCGATTTAATGGACTGGGATATTTTACACAGGTGGTGCACAGACATAAAAAACCGCCGCTTGCAATAGGACAGGACGAACAATAAATCACTTACCATCTAAAGACTTTACAATAAAAAAATAAAACAAAATAAAACTACCGAACTGTCAAATTTTTAATTTAAATGAAGTTAAAACTTGACCACATCAGAAAATGGTTTATCATTGTTTCATACATGGCAGTTCTTTAAACAATTGATTTATATATATATAATAGATATATATATTATATATATATATATATAAAATAATATATATATAAAATATAAAATAAATTCTACATTATCAAGTGATTCAATTGCTGCCTTATACAGACAGCTTACAGTAAAGTAAAATATTGATACGTTTTAATTAGTTTGAGTTGGACTTTGCTGAGGGGGAGAGAGAGATCTTGAGGGGGCACAGATGAGAGTAACAGTTAAAAACCCCACACATTTTATGATATATATATATATTATATAATATATTTTTAATAATATATATTATATTGAAAAATATATATATATATTCTACATTATCAAGTGATTCCAATTTGCCCCTTATACAGGGCAGCTTACAGTAAAGTAAAATATTGATACGTTTTAATTAGTTGAGTTGGACTTTGCTGAGGGGGAGAGAGAGATCTTGAGGGGCCACAGATGAGAGTAACAGTTAACACACACACACATTATTATTATAATATATATATATAATATATTATATATATATATTATATAATAATATTATTAAATATATAATTATATATTGATATATATATATAATATATATATATGCCCCCAGGCCCCCCCCCACTCCGACCTTAAGTACCGGCTAGAGTTGAAAACTACTTTCATCCCTGACTGTATGTGACAACATGTGGAAAGGTTCTTGGGATATTAATACTTTTGGAAGGCACTGAATGTTTGCCAGCTGACATTACAGGAGCGGTTTTACAGAACTGCTTGTTAGTGGATGTATTAGTTGATCTAACAGCTCAAACAGTCCTCTGACCTTGTTTAACCAGAGAGCAGTTTAAGGCAGCAGTAGAGTCCTTTGAATGCATTTCAAAAATATTACTTGCAGAAATTTATAAAATATACCTATATAGTTTATACCTGCCCCGTTTGAATGCAATAACTATGAAACAATAAAAAAATAACAAGTTGACTTGGTTCATTCAATTCTGCGGGCAGGTACAGGTTTGACCATCATGAAAAACAGCTGATACTGTATAAAACATCTAATAACTATGTACAACGTCTACATAAGGGTACAAAGCATCTACATTACAAAATCAACACAAAAAATGCTGCTCTGATGTGCCCAATAGACTAGAGAAGGTGAAAATTGAACAAGCAATTTGAAGTAAATAGGTTCTGAGAAATAGATCAAAGAAACCAAGGAAAATTGACTTTTTTTTTGAGAATTTGTTCCCTAATTATAGTAGCGTCAGGAATCACTTTTATTTTTTCTGCTCAGCACTGACAAAGAACAAAAATCAAGCGCTTTGAAACATCTTTTCTGCAAGAATGTGTCTTTCAATGTGGTTGTTTTGCTGCATAATTTTTCAGATTTGGAGCTGGGTAAAATCTTGATTTTTTTTTCTTTCTCAGTCAGATGGTGTATTAGCAACCCCCACAGATTTAAGACTAACTGCTTATAAAGAAGTTCAGACACCTTCCTATGGGAGTTCAGCTCCCACATGACTCCAGGCCATGGTGTGAAGAAAGTGAGGCAAACACAGTGTGCTCCTGGTTTCTCATGTGAGGGGAAGCATTTTGAGAGAAGGCTTTTAAAGATCAACTAAAAACCACCCATTATATTTATTCTGTCTACAGACAAGATACATGAATACTGCTAATGAGGTGCCTGATAATTTAACAGCTGGCCCTGCGGAGAGAAATTTAAACCCAGTTATTCTGAAAATTGTTTGTGCATTCAGACCAAAATAGTTTGACAATAATCTTGCAGAAGTTTTTCTTTGTCCTGGCAATCTATTTTTACATTTGGCACCAATATTGTTTTGAAATGATGCTAAGTGATTCTATCTGTAAAGTAGAGGGAGAAAAAAAGGAGAAATGCCATCTCAGGAAGAACAAAATATATATCTCAGCAGCAGATTTTCAAGGTACCATGGCAACAGATCATTCAGAGAATTTTGATGAGAACAGCAGGCAAAGGGAGACTGATTACAAGGAAGACAATTTGTTACTCCAATTGCAGGAGCAAAAGAGTCTGATTGCATACACACAAGCATTGTTATTTATTCTGCATGTGGACCAAAAGTGCAAAAACACAGTTTTTCCTGTTCCATCCTGGTCCTTCAGACGGAGGATGAGTGAAAGTGGCTGTAGCGTTTCGGCATAGAGATGAAGGGTGCCATCAAGAGCTTGGCAGACAGAGGCTTAAAAAAACTCCATTTCCAATCACACAAGAGGAAGTGGCAATCAACACAACGTTGCAGCTGTCTATCTTTGGTGGCAATTCTCACTTTCCAATCTCTCTCTCTGCTGCTCGGCAAACAGACCACTGTCCTGACAAACATAATCAGTCTTTTTAGCTAAAGTGAGCATCTTTCAGTGGGAAATAATGTGGAAGAAACAACTCTCTGCTGAACACCTTTTTTGTGCTGAATAGACAACTCTCAGCTGCACATTAGGTGATGACAGCTCTGTAAAATCTCCTGTGCTCGGAAGTGCAATATTCTCAAATATAAGATTGGACACTTTACCTTCACAGCAGCAAAGTACGACATAGTCCTTCCTTCTGCAGAAGTTTGGCTGATTGTTTTAATCCAGTGTTTCATGTAGGAAATATGGATGGTCTTTGATTTAAATATGTTTGCAACACTTTCGAGTGCCTAAGAAATCAAGACCCCTTGAACTTTTACATTTTATTACATTAAAAGTTTAAATGTAGATTTTAGTTGGGATTTTCTGTAAGTGACAAGCATAAAGTAGCACATAAGTGTTAAGTAGAATGAAAAAGAAAAAAAATGTAAAAAAAACAAAAATCAATCAAAGTGCATATACTTCGGGACTGGTGACCAGGGTCACGGGAGATTGGTTCCAAGCAGTGGATTCATGTTGCTTCCTTTGCACTCATCCCCTCCTGCCTTCTGTTGTTCTTCCCTTCTTCACCCCCCTGGCTCCCACTGGCTAAGTGGTGACTGTTAGTGAAGGGGATACCAGTGCAGGGGGGCGACCCACTGGTGTGGTTGTATTTGTGTGAGGGCTTGGGCCATGTCGCCATGTGGTTGGTTCTTGACTTCCATGTTTACGGGGATGTTCTGGGCCGACTGTGGACTGCGGGGACTGAGCTGGGCCCAGTTCATCTTGGAAAATCTGTTGACAGGACAACTATTAGTCGTGCATACCACAAATCTGGACACAAATGAGTGGCAACCCAGTTAGCAATAGACCTGATTTCAATGCAGAAGCTACATGTAGACTTCATTTAGACATGATTCAATGGTCCATCTATTCATTTGTGTGGTCTATATATAGGTTTAAACCAAGCAGTTTAGACTTAAAACTTAAAATTTACAAGTTCTACTAAACAGTTTCTAAACAAAGCAAAACTGTCAAAAAGCATAAATCGAAACTGAAAGACATCTGAATTTAATTCAGTATTAAAAACTAATTTAATTATTTTCTCAGTTGAGATATTGCTGTAATAATATCAATGTACAAAAAATACTCTGTATTTTTTTATTTGTGGGCAAAAAATACAGAGAATATTGGAAAGTAAAATGAGATACATACAAACTGACACTATTTTGATGGATAGAAACATACATTTCAATCTAAGATGCCATCAAACAATTGAGTTGTACAGGATGTTAATTGACAATAAGATGCTTCCCTGATATCACCTGAGACCAAGTTCAGGTTTGTTGTTATAAAAACAATGAAGGTTGTGCAGGAACAATCTTAATATCCAGAACTAAACACAGAGAGGATGCAGATGACAAATTACATTTATTTGGATAAAAAAATAATAATGTCATTGTAACAGTTAGAAAAACCTGGATTTGTGTACTATTTGCACAGCATTAGACATCACGTTAGAAAGCTCAGTTAGAAAAGCCCAACACTGGTAGGGGTTTGAGACTTGCTCCTTTCCTTCTTTTTGGTTGCGCTACTCAATCTTGGCTAAAATAGGTCTCCATTTAGACTTGCAGTGAACATCTACCAAACCTAGATGTCAAAAATACATTTACCTTTAAACAATACATTTATTAAAGGCCAAGAAACCTATCAACTATTAGACATTGTTAGAAAGATTTTTTACAAAAACAAATGCACAAAGGGAAGAATGTAAAAAACCAAAGAAGTCTTGTTCAAAGTTTGCCACAATCCCTGTAGGGGACACCACATGAGAAAGAATGTGTTCTGGTCATCATGTGAGACAACAATTACACAATGGGTGTACACAATGAATTATATGCGACAGAAAGCTAATATCGCACATAACCCTGAACATTTCACCTCCACTGTAAAACATGGTGGTGGCAGTATCATACTGTGGAGGTGCTTTTTTTCCAACAGAGACAGAGAAACAGACCAGAGTTTTTGGCAAGATGGTTGGAGCTAAATATATGGCAAACATAGGACAAAGCAACAGGCTTGAAAGTGGAGTGGAGATTCAACCTCGAACAGGACAACAACCCTTAAAATCCAGCCACAATGGAATGGTTTCAGTCAACGCATATGCAGAATGGGCCTTTCAATGTCCACACCTAAATCCAATCTGTAGCAAGACTTTCAAAGTAAAATGCTCCCCATCGAATCCGACTAAGCTAGCAGCTGTGATTACAAGGGGAGGTGGATCTACAAAATATTGAACTGGGAATTACAAATGCACACCACATTTTTCAGATTTTAATTTGTAACAAAAGTTAAAATCCAGTATTATTTTCCTTCCTCTTCATTATTATGAGCTACTTTTTGTCTATCACATAAAATCCCCCCAAAAAAGATGTATTGGGTTGATAGAAGACAAAATGTGAAACAGTTCAACATCCTAATTAGGTTTTGTAAGATAATATCAAAAACTCAACTGTGGCACTGTAATTACTGCTAACAAGCAGCAGAGAACATCAAGGTCTGTCATATGCCACACATTATTGTGCTGAACTGCAAAAATGGACAAATTAGTCACACAGCATATTACTGGGCCATTGTTGATAGAGTCACAGCAAAGGTAAATGTCAAGCATGTGTCTGCAGTAAGGCATTTCTCATCTGAATGGCAAGCAGATGCATCTAGAGGCTGTGCAAGCTTGTGTAGGTGACTTTCAAGGCTCTACGCCATGGTTTTGTGCTGCAGAATAGAGGAGTGGTAGGGATCAGTGGGTGTATGAAATGGAGGCTAGCAAGGCTGAGATAAAAGGAGGATGCTGGCAAACGTACAGGGGATGGGTGGCAGTGACTAAAGGCCCAACCTGAGCACAGCAGCACCACAGAGCAACCCGCATCTCTTCCTCTCAGGGGCGATTCTGATGGAGTGTGTTATCAGTACAGGCAGGCAGGCTAAATCGCTGGTTGAGTAAAGGTTAGAGCCACTGGTCTGTTTCTTTGCCCGCAACGGCAGGCAGGTGAATGTCAAAGCTGCTTGAATCACAGGGGGAACACAATGAGGCATAAGGTGAATCAGTCCCAAGAAAGGCGCAGATTTATGCATCCCTCGTGTTCAATGGTCCAACACTTTATTAAGCTGAGCACTTTATCGATGAGCAATATGTCATCCATGGAGACCATCAGGGTTCTGGATGTTTTTATGCTGAGAGATGTGATTATGTTCGGGTAGTTTACACTGAGGCCCAGTTGTTAAGGTCTGATCTTTAAGTCAGATAAATTTAGGTATGAGCTACATTGAATTAGTTTAATGCAAGCAAGGATAAGGATGAAGCACATCACTAACACCCGACCTTAGAGAGAAGATGTTATCTAGCTAAACACTAAGAGCAAATATTTACATAGTTTTTTTAATCTCAATTGATGAAATATCTTAATTAGCACTATATACCACTTCGTCAATTAAATGCTAGACAGCAACAAGGCACAGCCTTTATCACTTATTTAGCTTATCTTTATGGGGCTATCAACACTTTCATGGCATTTGGCTGCTTTGTTTTCCTAGCAAACACTGTGTAATAATTTCTACTACTTTTAATACACTTTGTAAAGCCTAAGCTTCATACCCCACACTCACGTTACTTTTCTTGGATGTTTTTTTTTTTTTTTTTAGCAAAACACTGTAAAGCTCCCAGACGATCAGCACTTAAAGGGGACATTTTAAACTTTTTAATTGTTTCTTTTCACACTTTAATCATTCAGTTGTGGTCTATATAAAGTGGAACTGCAATGCTTTGGTCTGAATTCCTTGTTATTGTAGCTCCACAGGCTCCTCTTTGACCCCTGTCTCAGTTGCATCTGAGAGCAACTTGTTTCGGTGCGGTCTCTTTAAATGCTACTGAGGCCCTTCACACCCCGCCCCCATCCAGGTCAAAGAGCACTCCACTTTAACCTCTTCGGCCATTTTTGTAGTTTAATAACAATTATCTAGCACCACAGAAACAAGACAAAAATGGGAAAAACAATGCAAAACTGTTTATGTAATAATACTATTCAAAACATGCAGTACGGTTAGGTCCTCAAGGAGCTAAAAGCAGCTCTCAACACTAACATAAACAGAAGGCACAATGCTATCGACACAATGACCTTCATGTCTAAAATAAAGTTTACTGTCATTTTAGCGTTATTAGGAGCTTACTGCTTTGCTGTGTCCATCGTTTCCATCGTCAGAAGGAACTGATCCCTTAATCAGTCTTTCAGCAAATCCTTCTTGATACTGCCGGAGGTTGCTGACATAAGTGGGGAAATAGGAATTTCCCCACTGATGTAGGAACATGTCCAAAGAGGTTCTGATGCTGGGGGACAATGTAATGAATTGTGTGTCTTGATACACCCAACAACTGAATCGAACTTCTACTCTTGCAGCGTAAACATACTTGAGCTTGGACTACAAAATCACAGTGAGAAATAAATATGGCGAAAATGATCAGCCGGAAGTCCATGACCGTTTTTAGCTGATCCACAGCAAATACTGTGATGTAACAGTTGTAAAAACGTAACAGATGATAGAGAAAACTGAATGGCCTGAAATATACGAAATATACCAAACAGAATATAAAGATATCTCCACAACACCTGGAGAGACTAAATTAAACTTTGCTGCACTCCTACAGCCTCCAGGTACACAACAAAATGTATTTAAAGGCTAAAAACGTGGATTTTGCATAAAATGTCCTCTTTAAGTCTTGGATTACCCATTATCTTACACTACATAGAGAGGAAATTCAGCAGAGCAAACAGACGTAGACATATTTTTTGGCTGGTCACAAAGGTGAATAAAAAACTAAGAATGCCAGATGTTTTTTCTATATGTAAGACCATCACTATTTTTCTGTTTCCTATGTCACAAAATGTCTTTATGTGATCTATGCTGATTTTGTATCTAACTGGCAGCCTTCAGTTGTAGGATTATAGTGCTACAATAACATGTCTGGCATTGTGCAATATATGCCTTCAGGCTCCTCTTCTTCTTGGTTTTATTGCTGGTTGCAGCAGCAGAGAAATAAAATTGTAAATACACAATGTTTTGTTTCCAACTGGCACAAAAAGTAGATCTGGGACTTGGCTATAATTGAGACAATGCTGGATTCCAACAGTACATCTGCCCAGCAATAAAAGCAGTCTGTTCAAAGTTCCCTCTATGCAGAAACCCTGAACACAGGATATTCTGTGTGATATTACTAGCTTGAAGTTTGCTGTTCTTTCTTCCAGGGCATTCTTTTGTTTAAAAATTTTGCAAGACACGCAAGAAGTAAATTCGGGAACAGCTGTTCATTCTCTGTACTTGTCCTTTTAAATGGGACAAGTGAAGGTGGTGAGTGCAACTACTCACTCTTGTTTCTCTACTGGTAGGCCTTTATCTATTAATCCCTTAGTTGGACAAAAGTGCTTAAGGTTAAACAGATGTTGCTGCTCTTTTCTCAGAGGAGTCAAGTGTGTACACAGGAAGAGAGAAGGAGCTGCCCACCTGCAGCTCGCGACTTCAATAGATAACACCAAGCATTATGAACGTTTCTGCCCCCAAAGCTCCTTTTCACCGCCTTTCCTGCCACTGTCATTTTAACTTGACTTTTGACACAGCCTGTTTGCTGTGATTCCCAGTTAATTTCCCCTGGGGCCGATCATTCAATATTCAATACCTTGTTTTATTTCGCAACAACTGTGGATCAAGTGATTGAGGTTGCTTTCCCTGATCAATATTATTAGAGCTCAGAAGAATTTCTTGTAGCGAATCAAAGAAATCAGCCTAAGAAGCACAAAAATATGTTTTGAGCATTTTTTTTGTTTGTTTCTGTTGGTTGCAAGTTCCCTGAACCTCATACAAAATGGAAATGCAAACATTTATTTAACAAAGCAAATAGGATAGGGCCTCCCGCTGGACAGATCCTGGAGTGATAAATATTTCACATCAGGCAACTAGTTTATCTAACACCAATTGATCCAGTAAGTAGCTTCTCTTCCCATAAAAAGCATGCCAGAATGCATATGATCAAAAACTACTACATTTGGGTTGGAAAATGTTTAACGAATTATTGAAGTCTGTACGACTGTGGTAAAGAATAAATAAATCTTGAATACTTTTGACAAGAAATTACTTGACCAAACAGAAATCAGATCTTAATAAGAGACATATATAAAGTGCAAATCTGGTCATATTTTATAGCCAGAAATCCTATAAAGATTGATGGTACTAGCTTAAATAACTTACGATTGGGTTCCCTAAAGTTTTTCAAGGAAGATTACTAATTTTAAAATTTTCTTTTCTCACACAGTAAGAACTCTTGATGGCAGGGCTTCCATACTTACCATACATGGAATGACAACATTTCACCTAGTAGCACAGCATATGCTCTTGTAATTTAGTTTACATGCCTGTAATTCAAAATCTGCTCCAGGTTTAGTCCATGTCTCTGATATGACTATAAGAGTAAAAGACATTGAATTAACGCAAATAAATTCAAGTGTATAAAGGAAAAAATACTGTCTTTTTTTGCAGTTTTGTCGAAGTGCCCATCTGAATAGTATTAACAAATGTTATTGATATTGTTATAGCTGTTTTCTGGATCAATGTTTTGTTTTCTATTTATATGCTGGGTGTATTTAAAAGGCAACTTCAGGCTGCATACTCAACCAACACTTGTTGTCTGTTCTTGTTGTTTTTATTTTATGCGTTTCGCCTATCTCCTGCTTCAGACATGATAACGAACATTAACAAAATAAGCAACAAGTCTGATCACAAATATAGACGAGAATGTGTAAAAATCTTTAAATATGCAATGTATGAAGAAAGACCAAACTTCGCCGAAATACCACTTAAAAGTGAGAAAAAGAAAAATAGAGTATTTCATTTTGTCAGCGATTATAAATACTGTCATCTGAAGCACTGTACATGTGGTTGACGACTTTATTCAAGAATAATAGATGCTTGGTAGCAGGAGTTGAGAATAAAGTGATGCCGCACAAACCACAGTGCATTCTTTACTCCCAATGAATACCCTGTGATGTGCTAAAGAAGACTTACACAGCAGTCTAATCCCATTATCAATATAAGAACCTCAAACATAATCAATGCAACTCTTGACAGAAGAAAGTTTTACAACAATGCATGGAACAATGCCACAGCAGATATGACCAAAGCTACCTAAGGGTGATCTGGTTTATCAAAAGGAAAGTAGTGTGCACCTTTTTTCCAAAGCACCTTCAGTTACTCTGAGAAGAAAAATGCAAAAAAAAAAGAAGGGATTACTGGCTTGATTTAGACAAACTGTAATCCAATTTTAATGAGCTCTGTCTCTCAATGCATCAGTTTAGCAATGACATATCCCTATGATGCACTGAATGTTCTTTCAGAAAAGAAAACTGCGCCATATTCCAAAGAAACTATAGACAGACATTAAAGTATTTCTCATTACTAATCCAAAGCCAGTGTTGTTACATGAAGCAGATGTTACAGCAGTCAAAGAAAGAATATGCACAGACCTCAAGTTGTTTGACCAAAGATGCTGAGGTTACATCATTTATACCTGATTAATGTCCTATTGAGCCGTGTTGAGAGATAAAAAAAAAACATGAGCAAAACAGCAACTCTGTAAAACACTGTGATTAGTAGCAAGGACTAATGCTTGTTAGTGCCTTTCCAGTATACATTAATTGGTAAAGGTTGTCAGTGTGAAGCATGAGGGGGAAGATCAATTGGTGTTTAATCCTTTTGGGGCTTAACTGCGCAGGGACTCTTTTGAGCAATTAACTCCAGGAAGGATGGTTGAGACACTGTGAAATCCCTTTACACACCATGACAGTGTAACTATTCAGAAATGCATCAAAATGAGAAAAATGCAGGAGGAGACAATTGATTTGACAGACACAGACATTGAAAAAATGTCTTTAGGTAAACAAGAGCAACATGTAAAAGGTCCTAAAGAAATATAATGCTTATATTTTATAGCCTAAACCTCTTCTTTGAAATTTAGATGCATAAGACATCTTACTTTATCAATCAAAAAATGTGTCCTTGGTGTTCATAAACGGCTTGTGCACAGGTGCTTTCATATGACCATCACATTAAGTGTTTGTCAGTCAAACAAATGTGCTTTCCTCTGTAGAAAGGAGCAGCCTCTGCTTTTTCTGCAAAGGCTGCAAAATGGGCCTTCCCATATGTAAGACAAAGCTTTCGAGAAAACTATGGATCATTCCCATCTCATGAAAGGAAATAATCAAGGTTCGTGTCACAGCAATGCGTGCAAGGGGTAGACCTTCGTATAGACCACCTAATGCTTTAGAGGCTTTTCATGTGCCAAAACAGTAAGCTGAGGTCAGGTAATACAAAACTTAACTAGTTTCCTTACTATTAAAAACATTATATGTGGTGCAAAAAAAAGTTGCAATTTTAATTATTTGGGGCACAGTTCTTTTTTGGAGGGTGGTAATATGACATATAGGTGCAACAATCTTTAAAAAGATTAATTGTAGAAGTTCACAAGTTTGAACTTTTTTTTCTAATCCACACAAGGTCAGAATTATGCGTACAGGCTGGAATATACACATACAGCTTCATACATATGTGAATAAATCACAAGTTGCAGAGAAACCACATGCTTTTTGTACCCAGCGACATGTTTCTGGCCACATTCTGGCTAGATATTCAACCCCTTTTGTTATGAGAAAATGCAGAGCTCTGTGAAATAGGTTGTTTTCCTGATATTGACCTGGCTTTTAAAAATTGTACATGAATTTCCAGTTGCATTGATTTCAAAGTCATTCTAGAAGCTTAATGTTAGCTTGGAGGCGGTCCTCCTCCTTCATTATTCCACCCACCTTTGATAATGTATGAGTACCAATGGCAGCAAAACAGACCCTCAGCATGATAGCACCAGTCCCATCCTTGACATTTGATGTGCTGTTTTTATTTTGGTCTGAAACCATCATCTTCACATTTTTAAACATTCTTGCTATTGTGGTCAAATAGCTCTTTTGGCTTGCTCTTTTTCATTCCTGTACATTTCTATTTGTTGATGGATGTTGGTTTTGTTCTAGATGTTGGTTTTGGAGTAGGTTCTTTTGCCAAGTATGTTGATGTAAAACTTGCTTCACCATGGATAGCGACACTGGTACTATCTTGTATGTTTCAAGAATGAAAGTCTTTTCTCATATGTTGACATATGTTGACATAGTTTCCTGAGGTTTTTATGAAATATCTGGCAGGTCTTGGTAAAAACAAGACTCACAGATAGCAAAACAGCTCCTTCACAATGCATAAATTCCCACTTCTTTTCATAGCAGCCACAAGACAAGCTTAATTCCACCTCCAACATCTTTCTTTTACAGGGAAGGCCTCTTTTAAGTGTAGCAGAACTCATTTGAAGATATTTTATTCATATAACACATGCATAGGATATTTTACTTAAGAATCCAGATGAGCACAATTGTGATTGCTTAACTGCACTTTATTCATCTACAGTTTGCCCTTGTGAGCTAATAAATATCCCTTTCTGAGGATTTTTTTCCAATAAAATGCATTGCACTTATCTACAGTACCTTAGTAATAATACCCTTTGAACCTTTTTACATTTTGTCCCATAACAACCACAAGCCCCACTGTATTCTGTTGAGATTTTATATGATAGACAAAAGCGGAAGTGGAAGTGAAAAGAGTGAAGGAGCGCAACATTTTTAACCAAAAAAAAATCTAAAAAGTGTGGTGTGCCTTTGTGTTTATCCCCCTTGAGCGGTTTGTTTGAAGAACCACCTTTCAGTGCAGTTACAGATCCCAATCATTTATGTCTCTTAACAACTTTACACCTCCAGAAATTGGTCCTTCAGCAACCGTTCATTGTTCTTTTGTAAATACCTGAACCCCTGTCTACCTGAATGAAGAGAGATGAAGAGTTGTCAAGTTTTGGCAGCAGCCAGTTGGATTTCGGTCCTTGCATTGGGCCATTTTAATACATTGATATACTTTGTTCTCAACCATTCCTTTGTTGTTTTGGATGTAATTTTGGCATTGTCCATCTGGAAGCTGAACATCCATCCCAGTCTCAAGTCTTTTGCAGTCACAGGTTTTCTATCAGGTTCATCCTGCATATAGCTTCTTCCATTTTCCTATCAACTCTGACCAACTTCCCTAACTCAACCTTTTTTTTTTACCGTGCCCTGTCCGGCAGAGTAGCACTCAGAATTGTTGTCTGAGTGCCAGGAAAAAGCCCAACAGATTTACTTTCACAAGTGGAGCATTACAGCTAACGCTTTAAAGCTCTGCTTGATATTCATAATTCAATTCAATTCAATTCAATTCAATTCAATTCAATTCAATTCAGTTTATTTATATAGCGCCAATTCACAACACATGTTGTCTCAAGGCACTTCACAAAAGCCAGGTACATACATTCCAATTAATCCTGACCATTGAACAGTGCAGTCTGATTCAGTTATTTATTCAAATTGGATGACAAGTTTTACTATCTAAGGAAACCCAGCAGATTGCATCGAGTCAGTGACTTGCAACATTCACTCCTCCTGGATGAGCATGTAGAGACAGTGGACAGTCACTGGCGTTGACTTTGCCACAATCCCTCATACTGAGCATGCATGTAGCAACAGTGGAGAGGAAAAACTCCCTTTTAACAGGAAGAAACCTCCAGCAGAACCAGGCTCAGTGTGAGCGGCCATCTGCCACGACCGACTGGGAGTTAGAGAGAACAGAGCAGAGACACGAAGAGAACAAAGAAGAACTGATCCAGGAGTACTTTCTATGGGAAGGAAAAGTAAATGTTAATGGATGTAGCTCCTTTAGTCGTTTCACCTAGAAAGAAAGAACAGATAAACTCTGAGCCAGTTTTCAATGTTAGAGTCTGAAGAGAGCACATAGAGTTAGTTACAGTAAAAGCTCCGTCAGTAGCTATGTCTAGGAGAGAGAAAAGGGTTAAAAACTGAAAGACAGGGCCATGTGGATCATCGGTAGAGGGTGAAGCACCAAGTTGTTGCCAGCAGAAGCTCGGAAAATGCCCCCCCTCCAGACAGTTGTCACAGGTAGACACAGAGTCAGGCCAGGTGTAAGCTTCTAGGAAGAGAGAAGAGAGAAACAAAGTTAAAAGCTGAAATAAAAGCAAAAAATACAAAATTGAAGAGTAGTGTGAGAAAGTAGCGAAGAGGGTGAAAGTGGTCATTATGTCCTCCAGCAGCCTAAGCCTATAGCAGCATAACTACAGAGATAGCTCAGGATAACCTAAGCCACTCTAACTATAAGCTTTATCAAAAAAAGGAAAGTTTTAAGCCTAGCCCTTTAAAAGTAGACAGGGGGTCCGCCTCACGGATTAAAACTGGGGGCTGGTTCCACAGGAGAGGAGCCTGATAACTAAAGGATCTGCCCCCCTTCTACTTCTAGAGACTTTAGGAACCACCAGTAAACCTGCAGTCTGAGAACGAAGTGCTCTGTTAGAAACATATGGAACAATCAGCTCTCTGATGTATGATGGAGCTAAATCATTAAGGGCTTTATATGTGAGGAGGAGAATTTTAAATTCTATTCTGGATTTAACAGGGAGCCAATGAAGGGAAGCTAAAGTAGGGGAAATATGATCTCTCTTTTTAATTTTCATCAGAACTGTTGCTGCAGCATTTTGAATCAGCTGAAGGCTTTTAACTGCATTTTGTGGACATCCTGATAGGAAAGAATTACAATAGTCCAGCCTTGAAGTAACAAATGCATGGACTAGTTTTTCAGCGTCACTCCTGGATAGGATATTTCTAATTTTGGCAATGTTCCGGAGGTGAAAGAAGGAAATCCTAGAAACCTGTTTAATATGGGATTTAAATGACATGTCCAGGTCAAAAATAACACCAAGGTTTTTTACTTTATTGCCAGAGGTCAATTTAATGCCATCCAGGTGAAGTGATTGACTAAGCAGTTTCTTTTTTAAAGACTCCGGTCCAAAGACGACAACTTCTGTCTTGTCTGAATTACCTATTGGAAGCATATATATAGTAAAGAGAATTGGCCCAAGTACTGAACCCTGTGGTGCTCCACAATTAACGCTGGAGTTTGAAGATGATTTATCATTTACATGAACAAACTGGAATCTGTCAGACAAATAAGATTTAAACCAGCCTAGCTCTGTTCCCCTGATCCCTACAGAATATTCCAGCCTTTCTAAAACACAAGTCCATTATCTGAGGCCATAAGAATATCATTAGTGACTTTCAGCAGAGCTGTTTCAGTGCTATGATGAGCTTCAAACAGGTGTGTAAATGCTCACACATTTGATTAGCATTTTTTTTCTCAAGAATTTTAGATAAGAATGGAAGATTGGATATAGGTCTGTAATTTTTTAAGTCATCTCGATCAAGCGAAGGTTTCTTAAGTAAAGGTTTAATTACAGCTACCTTAAAAGCTTGTGGTACATACCCATTTACTAAAGATAAATTAATCATATCTAAAATGGGGCTGGTAATCAGAGGGAACACGTCCTTAAATAATTTGGTCGGGGTTGGGTCTAACATACAAGTTAAAGGTTTAGATGAAGCTAATATTTCTGATTACTCAGGAAGCTCCACAGGATCAAAACAGTCCAAACACAGATCAGGTTCTACAGTTACTTCCAATGTTGTCTTACTTGCTAAGGATGAAGTAATCATCTTCGGGAGTATGTCAAAGATTTTATTTTTAACAGAAAAAATTTTCTTTAAGAAGAATCCCATAAAGTCATGAGTACTAAGAGCTAAGGGAATGGATGGCTCAACAGAGCTATGACTCTGTGTAAGTTTAGCAACTGTACTAAAGAGAAACCTAGGATTATTCTTGTTCTCTTCTATTAATGATGAGAAATAAGCTGTTCTATCTTGGTGAAGTGTCTTTTTATACAACAGTAGGCTATTTTTCCAGATTAAGTAGGAATCCTCTAGTTGTGTAGAGCGCCATTTTCTCTCCAATTTTCTAACATTGTGCTTTAAAGTACGCAGCTCTGAATTAAACCAGGGAGCCAGCCTCCTATGAATAATTACCTTCTTTTTCAAGGGGGCTGCATTGTCTAATGCACCACGCAATGATGAAGGTTATTAAGAAATGGTCAGACAGAACAGGGTTATGAGAAAATATTGTTATGTCTTTACACTCAATACCATAATTCAGCATAAGGTCCAGAGAATGAAGACAAAGGTGGGAAGGTTTGTTAATGTATTGAGCAAAGCCAATTGAGTCTAAGATAGCATTAAAGGCTATATTTAGGCGATCACTTTCAGTCTCAACATGAATGTTAAAGACCCCCACTATAAGAACCTTATCAGTATTTAACACTAAATCAGATAAAATCTCTGAAAACTGATCAAAAAATTGAGAGTAAGGGCCTGGTGGATGGTACAAAACAACAAACAGAAGTGGTTTTAGTGCTTAGCAATTTGGATGAGGAAAACTAAGGATTAAATATTCAAAAGAGTTGTAGCTATTGATTGGTCTGGGACTAATCAATAAATCGGACTGAAACTTTACTAGAAACTGCTTTGGGATTATTTCAATTGTTAAGGACACGGAGACAGAAATGGAAAGGAAAAAAAGAAGCACGAAAGAGGGAAAGGGGGGCAAAAAGGAAAAGGGAAGAGAAGGAGAATAGAATGGAGGAAAGAAAGAAAGATAAAGAGAATACAAGATAACACCCTGCTTGCTTCTACACGTGCAGAAATGTTCGTATTACCAGCCTTTTTACCGAAAGGTGCACGGTACTTATGAATGCAAGATGTATTTAGTGGTAAATTTAGTGGTGTATCTGTTAACACCTGAATCTAAACACCTGTGGGTCTGAGTGTGAGTGCACCTGTGCATACAAGGTTTCTCCATAAAAATATGCAGTAGTGAGTGTGAGGAGCCACAGACCCAACTCCCTGGACCCGGGACAGATACGGAGGAGATCCAAGCCACAGACATCCAAAGGCCCCCCAGAGCACAGGAACCCCAGGAGAACCACTGCCGGGACTACCGTAACCCCCCCAGAGAGGAGCAGGGGAGAATCCCAGGGGAACCACCCAGCAGCGACAGTGCAGAAGTCCCAGGAAGCTGCAGCGATGAGCCCACAGGCCCCGCCGGTAGCCGTCTACGCCCGAGCAGATCCAGCCATGGACCCAGAGACCCGAGACCCCGGGACATATCAGTCCCCAAGCAGAGGCCCAACCGAGCCCAGGGGTCCAGGCCCCGGCAAGCAGCCACCAGGAGTGAGCCAGCACACACCAAAGCACCCAGCCCCGGATACCGAGAACAACAAGTACACTTTTGGGCAGAGATGCCAACCATCAGCAGGTAGTGTGGTGGGGAGGGAATGGGCCCCACATTCGATGGGGGCCTAAACTGATCCAGGAGAGGGAGCAGCCCAAGACCCAACCTGACACAAAAAACAGGCACTCACAATTACACATTCCCACCCTCATCCGTACACATTAAAACACTCACACCCACACACTCAACGTAAAGACAAACAACAATGGACGTCATACACTCACTCACACTCCCCATACATCCTCTATACTCCCAGGTCCAAGTGCCGATACCCCATAGGGACAACCAGCCCCCGACCCAGGAGGTGGTCCCCTTCCCTCCAGGGGTGGAGACAGGCAGACCGCTCCAGCACCTGAACCTGGTCTGGGCTAGCCCGGGCTCGTGCCTGAACTTGAGCGACCCCAGCCCAGACCCCGACCCCCCGCCCGACCTCAGTCCCCAACCACCCCCATCCTCATCCGGGAGGGGGCCATGTACAAAAGAGGGGTCTACATGGTCCAAACAAGCCCGCCAACCAGAGCCGCCACAGAATAAAATCCCAACCCCCAATGAGTTCCGATTCCAACCCCATGAGCCCTCCACCCCCAATGAACCCGACATGAATCTCCTCACTGGGCCATCCCCAACCAGGACACAGATATCGAACACATGAATCACCCCCCCACAGCACATGGGCACACTCCCACAGGAGAGCTTCATCCCCGAAAGGCCGGTGAAGCAACACCCACACAGCGCAAGCTCCACACACAGCCCCGCTCCAAGCACCCCCTCCACATCCCACCCTAATTCAACCTAAAAAAAAAATTAGCACCACAGCATGATGCTACCACCACTATATTTCAGAGTGGCGGTGGTGAGTTCAGGGTGGCATGTGTTTCGCATGTAGGATAAAGAGTTCAATTTCGGTTTAATCTCTGACCAGAATAACTCCCTAATAATGTTTTCTGTATCTCCGACATGGCTTGTGGCAAATTTTAAAAAGGACTTGTTTTTGTCTTCTTTCAACAATGGCTCTCCTCTTGTCACTCTTTCATTAAGGTCAGCTTTGTGACGTGCAAAACTGTCAGTTGTCCTGTCAACAAATTCTCTAACCTGAGCTGTTTCGTTCCCCCACAGTTACGAAGGGGTTCTTGACTGCTCCTCTGATTAATGCTTTTATTGACCAAGTGCCCATTTAGGTAGATGGTCATGTCTTGGTAGGTTTACAGTTTTGGTTTGTCCTTACTCTGTGAGATGTTCACTGTCTAAGATATTGCTTTATAACCTAACCCTGCTTTAAACTTCTTTATCCCTGCATGTCTGGTGGAATATTTGGTCTTCATAACCTCAGAGGCCTTCACAGAGCAGCTAGGTTTACACTAACACTAATTTGAAGACAAGTGGACTTTCTTATACTGCTATACTACAAATGCATGCCACACTTCCTATTTTAATTTGTAAAACAAAGGTAAAAAGTAATATGTTATTTTCCTTCTACTCCACATAAATGCATTACTTAGCATTCATCTATTAAATAATCCTAGGGTTTATGAATGCTTTTACAAGAAGCCATCTGGATACCTCAAGCTTACAATAGAGCACTGTTGCTAGTTATTTGTTTTAAGTTAAGTCAACCGGATCAATAGATAAGAGTCTCTGGGAGATAAGAGAAAAAAGGTAAAACGATAGGAAGGTTTAATAAACTGCTCTGAGCTGGGAGTGCGCTAGACGTCTTGAATATCATAAAAATAAACAGAAGTACTGAGCTTCAAACAAAATCGCAAGGTTGTGTTTTTGTGCTGTTTGACTTAGTTTATAGTTTAGACATTCAGATTTTAGTTCTTAAGCACAGAACATGACTTTATTTCCATAATATTTCGGTTTAAAACAAGACATTAAGCCTTTCCTGTTTTGAAAAGATTTATTGACCATTTATTAAATCTTGTCCTGGGGCTTCAAGCTTTTGCTAGATTTCTTTATTAAATAAGACATTTATCCATAACGTACCTTCCAGTCAAGGTTTATCTAATGAGAAATTCAGTGAAGCAGAATTGTTTTACATTATGCTAAATCCACACAGTGTCACTTTGTTCTCTTTGTGCTACAAGCCAATTGATTTTACTCCCCGACCAGAGATCTGCAGGGGAAAAGCTTCATGTATTGAACAATTTCTGGTTCAGGAGGCACCACCCTCAAATCTGAATCTTATCAAAAAATATGGGATTCTCTATGATCTACTATCATGTATGGAATATTGCTGGCACAAAAGGTGTTTACTTCAAGGGACAAAATAGAGAAGTAGGAAATTGTGAGGGGAAGAAGAAAATAAAACACAGAATACAACAGAGAATAATACAAAATGGTAAAGGGGGGAGCGTGACTGAAATGGTAACAAAGTGGGAGACTTTAACAGCTTCAGCTAGCTTCAAACAACATAGAAATCAAATAAATATGAAATAATGTTAAGCTAACATACGCTGAAAACTTTTTCAGACATTGCACTAATTCATATTTTGAGGGGAACTGTTTTTGGAATGTGTGATCAAACCATTCTTCCATCAGTTCTACTGGTGTTCCCAGTTTCAGAGGTGAAAAGCAGTTTTGTTCTGTAACTAAGCTGATAGGTACACTGTTAAGGTGGTTAAAAAAATCCTAATTAATGTTTGACACAAAAAGTGTGTGCTTACCTTGCTTTACTTTTTACTTCTTCTACTTGTAGCAATTTGTTTACAAAAAATGTAATACATTTTAGATTTTCACAGTGTTCTAGCCCTAACATTCAGTCATTTAGTCTGAGGCAAAACAAGGTGAAAAAATGTAGAGAAGATGTGGCTGCCCACGATGTCCTTTCTACCCTTCAAAACCTTAACCAATTGCTGGGTGAAGTCTAAATTCAACACAAGCTACTGGATGCAAGGTATATCTCTCTCAAGGATTATACACAATCAAGTGCTCAAATGTCTTGCATTAAGTCTGGAGGTGTGTCAACTATGTTTGTTTGGAAATCAGAGCAGAGGTTTTCACTAATGACCTGGTTAGGAGAGAAGGAATACAACAAGGAATTGACAGATGCTAAAGGATGTGGGCTAACAGCTTACCATTTCACCTCTATACCAATCGCCCACATGAGGCCTGACCTGGTCCTTTGGTCTAAAACCTATCAGAGGGCGTACCTTGTTGAATTCTTAGCTTCTTAGAAGGAGAAATGTAGGCTGCCTTTGTTGGACCACTTGTTTGCTGAATATTGGACCATTTACCCATTGCTGGACACCACCACCAAAATGGCCTTCCGACATCATCGGCCATTTTGTATCCAGTATTGCCCGCCACTACAAATCCCAGTTGGCACTGCGGCTGGTAGGACGGGGACGTCCCAAGTCTGACGTCACAAGAGGTCTGACGTCACACGAGATTATATATGGAAGGCGGGCGTTTTAAACCTTGCTTTTCAGCTGGAGATCTCGACAGATTACCACGCAACTGAAGCATCCTCTGGAGAAGAACAGGTCCCACGTGGAGTCTTCATTTATTCTCCTTCGTTGGCCACGAAAAGAACGTTCATGACAGAAATTCCTGGAATAAGAAGGCCAGAAATTTCAACTTTACCGATCGAAGGTGTTAGTTTAACACGTAACCAAAAAACCACGGAGTTTCAAGGAGACGGATCGCCACCTTGTTTTTTTGTTCTAGTCGACTGCTGACGGTCAGATCATATTTTTCCCTTTTGCCAAGGAGGCCAAAGGACGAAGATTGACCGCACTTCCCGAAGTTAACCGTGGACGCACGTTAACTTCCAACTTTCCCCCTCCTCCTCTCCCCCTCACGCTCGCAGCCCTGAAGGATTGCTCCACAAAGTAATACCCATCCTTTATTATTTTCTTTGATTTCTTTATTAGGAGTAGTCTGGGCAGGGTAGAGAGATAGGATTTTTAGTGCGATTAGAATCGCAATTTATAGTCTGATGTTATGAAATTGTATTTGCATGCAACATTGTATTGAGCCCTGAGGCCGCCGCGTCTCACAAGTTGTCTTACCGGGCGAACACCGGAGCGCCGGTACTGGACTACGACAGTAACCTCATGGTGAAATTCACCATTTTCTTTGTTCCAACTTTACTGCTTGCTAACTTGCCGCCAAAAGGTTTATGACTCTTTGTCTAAGCTGAGTTTACAACTTTGCTGTGGGGGTTTTATGACAGCCCATGTCCCGCTGGGCTACGCCTCTGGCGGACTGTTTCAAACCCCGTTCAACACACCACATCCCTTTGTCATATTACCACTTTTGCCATAACTGCTGGTTGATTCAATACACACACACTGCTGTTTTGCTTTATTTTGTTAGTTAGATATTTTACCCTTTTGTGTAGAACTTTGCATGTTTGAGTAGGTGAAGATTATTGAATCGGGGAGTTGATTGTATCCGGCTGATTGATTTAATAAATTTTCACGTAGATAAAGAGAAGGCGTTTTGTGTTCATTTTGTGCAAGAGTGATTCGTCAGTCAAAATAAGGCAAAGTTCCCCACGTTTCGGCAGAAACGGTTGATTAAACAGTGACATTTAATAATTGTAATTATCAGAGGCCTTTAGCCATAATTACAACACCAGAGGACAGCTCTGGTTTCAATTCATAAACGAGGATTTTGGTTAAGGAGTTAATTTTATCGGATTATGATTTTAATTATAATTCTTGAGAAATATTCAATTAATCAATAATCTATAATTACAACACCTTTGTAAGGAAAAAAAACTGTGATATTGCGACCTTGCAGCCAAGGCTGGAGTGCTGAGATTAACCCAGTAAAGCTGCATGTAGGGGCTTTGTTGCACAATTTATTGTAAGGCTGACAAAACTATTTAGAGGGCAAGCCTTAAGCTAGGCCAGGCCATCAGAGAAATATTGAGGGTCACAGAGTGGTCAGCAGGTTGTTGTGGCACAGAACAAAGTACCCTAGGAGGTCTCCAATATAGGAGAACATGTGCAGGGGGAGGTGGTTCTGGCATACCACAAGCCACCTTTGAGCCTGCTGGAGACAACCTGGGAATAGTAAAATGTTGATGAAAGAAGAAGCTCACTTGACAACCTCAGTCATATGTCTGTCCAGCTTGCTCAAACATCTAAAAACACAACTCAAGTGTAATTAGGTATAAGGTCAGGTGCAAACCTTTACAAGGACCTTATATGAAGGATTTCAACACAAAACATCTTTAATTAATTTAAATCAAACATATGTTTAAATATCACATATAAATGTATCTTATTTTATGAAGATTTTGAATATGAAGTCACATGAAATATGAAAGACTGGCACTGATAATCAAACCAGTAAGTTTCTATACAAACCATTTTTTTAATCAAGTCACGACCTACCACTTCCTTACAGTGAACTATGCATAAAATCTAGAAAATAACTTAAAGTCATACCTTTTCAAAGCAGGGACCCCTGAAATCGGATTGCCCCCCCCAGGTGCCCCCCCAGATGATTCACATGTTACGACACCAGGTCATTCCTCTACAGTAGTAAGCGCCATGTAACTTCCCCAATTTTCCCTGTGTAACGAGGGGAGGGACCAGCTGGTGGCATAAATGTGCAATTTCAGGTAACCCAAGAAGAAAAAAAGTCACGTAAAGAAGATGAGACCTGCGAGGAAAAGATGCAGAGGATCACAGCGTAGAGGAACACTGTACAACCTGTTTGACTCCAAGATAAAATACCAGATAAACAAAATCAAAGTAAGTTTAACGGTGGTTTCCTGATGAGGCAATGTTTAAAATAACTTCTGTGTTACATAGGAGATCATTTTTGGTAGTTCAGCAACAACTACAAGTTGCGAGCATCAAACTAACGTTACCCGGCGTCTACAGACAGCCGCTCCACATTTATGTCTACATTTAATACGGATTGTTGCACATAAATGTGCTTCTGTAATGATTTAAGAGCAATGAAACTAGCAGACAATCAGCCTGCTAGCGGATTGTTGCTCTGAGGGTAAGGTGAAATGTAACGGGATGATGCTACCCTGTTACGAAGCTGAAAAGTTTTGTTCATGGTTCAGAACTTTCTAGGTATTCCATGCAAATAAACTTTACTTACTAACAGTTTGAGTACTCAATTTACAGCCACAATCTGTTTACCATGACTTTTTGAGGTAATAAGAGGGGAATTGATAACATTTTGTAAGTAGTATTTGGAGTGATATGATTGAGAATGAAAAGGCAGGGAGACAGGATACACGACTTCATTTTAAAAGGAAGCAAATTAGGCACAAATCAAATAGAGTTCAGCTCTGGTATCAGCAGCCCTGATGGGTCCCATCCTGGACCAGTTAGGAGAGGGAATGTTAGACACAACCCTGCCAACCATCACCTGGTCAGAATATCTACAGAAACATATTACCAGTTCAGTAATTACCTTCAGATTTCCATTATTTTGAAATGTTGTTGGCTGCTAATGTGTGTTGTTCATGATAAATTTGTGGTTGTGTTTTTATTTTGAAAATACTCATATTTTTGGTTTAATGTAGTTCTATCGAGGGAGGAGTCTGAAGCCACAGAGGCCTCTGCCTCTGACCAGGATGATGGCGAGCCAGTCCCAGGAGATCCCTCTGACCTCTTCCCAGCTGTGTCCAGTACTGCTTTTGCTCCTCCAAAAGGACCCAGTGGTAATTCTACTTAACTGAAACCTGCTAGTTCGCTGCCTTATCTATGTTTATATTTTTTTATGTATCATTTATTTATTTTTGAATAAATCTATCTATTTATGTTCTATACCTGCTTCTTCCGTATAGGTCTCCTTTGAATACATAATATGCAGATACAGTGTTAAAAAAAAAAGAACAGAAGGGGGGAAAAAGAACATGAAAAAAAAAAAATTGGACAAGTACACAATTGTTGGTGTATGTTTGTGCAGAGGTGAGAAGGCAGAGGGTTTGGGTTGGGGAAGGTCCTACAGTTTTCACCGGTCTGTTGATCATGTTTAGTCTCTATACTTCACACTTACCACAGTATGCTATCCATCATGCCTGCTATTGTAGACCATCACTTTGATGTTGGATTATCATCTATTTGAAAGCTGTTCAATAAATGGGAGCACCCCCCCCAACTTATTTTCCAGTCTGGACATTGTTTGTAAGCGGGTAGTAACCTGGATCCACCCAAACCCAGAAGCGACCAGAGATGGAACCTGATGGTCGCTACATAATATATATATTGATCTAATACTGGTTACAATACGATACTCTTACAACTTATATATTTTCTTTCAACATTATTTATATATTTAAAAATAATATATTTTACATTCTATTTACAAACAAGCAACAATATTTCTACAAAAAAAAAAGCAGGAACATCAACATTGATAGCAATTACAGTAGTTTTAAGTGTGATATTCATTTCTAATCCTCTTTTAATACTTTTTAATGCTTGGACATTGCTTGAATTTCACATTTGGAATATTCCAAAGCTTCATCACAACAGTGTCATTGTTCAAAAGTTGATGCCAAGTGTTTTACATTTTGTCTGTTTTTTTGTGTTACATTGTTAATAAACTGCAAATTATGTACACAAATCTCATCTCCTGTGTACTTGGTATGTACTTAAACATAAATACAGTTAGAAACTGACTGTTAGAGAAACAAAGTCATTCTCATAGTTTGTGGACCCCCTGAGATAGCCTTGGCCCCCCTCTGGCCTCCCCAATAATAAAAGTCTGGCTCCGCCCCTGCTTCCGTGCAGAAGGTCTTTAAAAGTGATTCCCTGGGAGATGATTGGCCGAGGAGGAGTGCGGACCTGCCATTGATTGGAGCGGCCAGTGAGGAGTGATTGGGCGAGACAGTGTGGTGAGTCTTCCATGTTGAATTTTCGTTTAAACTCCATAACAAGTCAAAGTCCTTCCAATAAATTTAGCAGACCTTCAGAAAGCCGGGAGGACATTTACTCAAGACCTCTTTAAAAGATTAGAAGAAAGCCTGGCTCATTGGAGACAAAATGTAAAGATATGAAAGTAACAAAACATTTGCTCGGTGCTGTTATTACAGGCTCTTGCTGAGCCATTTCAGATTTTCAGAGCATTGTCATTATTTTTTGCAGTGGTAAGAGAGGCCCCACTGCATTATCTGTTTGTAGTGGACTCTGTCTCATCGCTGTCAGCACCTGGGATTTCTGTAAACAGTCCTATTGTGAGGTAATAGATGAGGTAACACAATGATGAAAGCATTGCACTGAATGATGAAACTTCTGCTTTTGCAAGTATCGCACCCTGTGAAGTGCCTACCATGTCATCTAACAGCTTGAAATTAACATTACATTAAAAATGTTTATTTTATCAACTTTTTACCCTCTTTAATTAATCATGGAGTTGTACCTTAGGTTGCCACATAATAAAAACAACAGATTAAATAAATCAATAAACTAATCTTGATGTATGTGGCCATAACTGGATTATCAATTGTAGCAGTCACATCTAGAAACTTGTTACATTAATTTAAACTTCATATAGTAAAAGGTTTTGAAAAATCACTACATATTTAGAAAAAGACATTCAAAATTAGTTTGTTTTCTGGGTTTCTCCAGAAGAAAGTCCCTAAAGGTCTATGTGGAATTCACGAAGCTGCTGTGTTATTGGTGGCAAATCTTATGTACTTGAAAAATGGCTTCCCTAACTAAAATATGCAAATGTTCTACCAGTCCAAATAGAAGGGCATGAGAGAGCACTTTTTTAACATGTCCTGTTGCTGCGTTTCAGAAATACCATATAGATTTGCTGTAGTTTTGCAGCAAATACTGACTTAATAGTTCAAAAAACTTAATAGACAATAGAGAAAACTGAACGGATTGAAAAACATGACCCAAACAGAATATAAAGACATCTACACAGCACCTGGAGAGGCTAATTCAATTTTTCTGCATTTCTTCAGACTCCAAGTACACAAGAAAATGTATTTAAGGGCTAAAAAAGTGGATTTTACTTGAAATGTCCCCTTTAAAGGGTATGAAATATTTTACATCAAATATGTCCTCTAAAGGATTTATTCCTTTACTGTTCCATGTTTAAAATTTAAGAGCCCTTTTACTTTGCAGGTTGTCTGGGTTGTTCCAAAAGGGTGTTTGTCTGCATGGGAGAATTGAAGATCTATTCATTGTGAGATTTCCCCACCAGGCTGTCAGAGAAGTACTGATATTGCTGCTTTTAAAAGAGCTGTGGTCCTTATTTAAAGGGCTGATAAATGGAATATCATAGATGCAGATTATTTCATATAGTGTTTGTTCAATTTCTGCACATAGACTGTGATAGATTTTCCCAAATCCATTTGAAGATGCACTGTAATTTATGAGCCAGGAAATATTTTTTAAAATTCGACAGTTGAAATCCTAAACTATTACCCTTGTGTAAAGTTTTTAAACATATGCTTGGAGGTTTAAATGCCCTTACAAATTTTGATATGATAGAATCTAAGCTTTGGAATCAAGTCTGGGGTGGTTTAACTGGGAACATAGTGAAGATAAAGTTTATTTTAGGAAGGATCCTCATTTTAATTGCAGACACTGGAAGTGACAAAGGGAAAGTTCTCCACCGTGTGAGCTCGTCTCCTGTTAATTTTAGTAATGAGGTATAAAATATTGATGCTTAGGCAGAGGATGTTTCCTATCTAACAATGTCATGAAAATAAGAAGAAATAGGAAGGGCCTTTGATTTGTTCCAGTTAATAAAGTAATCTGAAATTGTTGAGAACTTATTTATTAGGATTATTGTCTGTGTGAGTTCTATAAACTTCTTTAAACTTGAATTCTATTAACATTTTTGGTTTAACAAATTGCAGCTACTAGTGGTTCAGTCAATATAGGAAACAGTGATTGGGAGAGTGGACAGTCCTGTCTGGTGCCTCTCTCAAGACTGAAGCCCTGAGAAATCCAACTGTTTGTTTTAACACAAGCATTAGGTGAGCTATATGGTAGTTTGATCAATAACAAAAAAGTATGTCCAATTTCAAATTTGTGTAAGGTAACAAATACTGTAGAAATTTCCAATTAACCTTGCCAAAAGCCTTCTCTGCATCTAATGAAACAATTAAACTGGTTTTACTTTGGTGTTTACAATAGTTTGTTAGATTGATGAGTCTTCTCATATTATTTATTGCAAACCAATTTTTAATAAATCCAACCTGGTCAGGATGTATAATATGCAGATGATTTTAAAATCTCCATTTATAAGTCATATTGGACAGTAGCTAGATGGAGGTGTGTCATCTTTATGTGACTTGAGGATATATTTAAGTTGGCACAATTCATGTTTGGAGAGAGGTTTCCTGAATTTCTGTGACCACATTTTGGAAGGTGAGGGCCAGCAGTGTGTCACAAGGAGGTGGTTTCTTCCAGGATTATAGTGCAAAAAGGATCGTGGGAACCACATGGTGAGTAGAAGTAATTTACTGATAACTTACAAGGTGTAAACAGGACACATCATTTACTGGAGCTTTGCTATTAGGCATGCGTTTAACTGCTTCATGGAGTTCACTCGCTGCTACAGGTAACTGCAGAACCTTTTGTCTGTTTCTCATTTAATTTAGGAGGATTGATCTCGTTTAAAAATTCATCTATGTCAGAGTTGGAATGATATTTATTTGAGGATAGATTTTTGTAAAAATGTCAGCCATTGCTGAAATTGTTACCAGGATAATTAATTTGTGGGCATATGGAAATGTTAAACAGAGATAGACAAAAAAAAAGATTCTGGTTTCTTTATGCCTCTAATTTGATTTTAACAGATAACCCCAGTCAATAAAAGTGCCAACAAGGATTATCTTTTTATAACTACTAACTTCATTGTACCTTATTGAGCTCTTACATTAGATCAAAACAAAGAGGCACATAATTGTGAAGTGGAATTTAAAGGATACATATATTTTTTTAAAGTTTTTACAAATATCAATCTGAAAAGTGTGGTCTGCATTTGTTTTCAGTCCCTTTTAGTCTGACACCCCTAAATAAAATCCAGTGCAACCAATTGTCTTCAGAGGTCACCTACATAGAAATTTGACTACGTATGTGTATACCTTATTTTTATCATAAATACAGCTACCAAGAAATTTCCATTCAACTAAACTCACAGGACAAGCAATAAGAGCATCATTCAGAGGGGCAGCCAAGATGTCTGTGGTAACACTGAAGGAGCTGTAGAGGCCCACAGCTCAGGTATGAGTACCTGTTGACAGGATAACCATTAATTGTGCTCTCCTCGAATCTCTTTTTTATAAAAGAGGAACAAGAAATACATCAGTGTTTGAAAAGCCTTAAGAAGTTAGGTTTGCCATAATCCATTGGGGACACAGCAAACATGTGGAAGAAGGGGCTATGGTCAGATAAGACAAAAATGGAATGAGTCAGTCCAAATACAAAATGCTATGTGTGACGGGGATAGGATAAAACCTGGTGGCCACAGTGAGGATCCAGTTCTTCAACAGGGACAGAGAGTTGACGGGATGATAGATGGAGGACAATCCCGAAAGAAACTCTGTCCAATGCTGCAAAATACTTTACACTGAGGTGGAGACTTTCTGTCTTTCTGTCAGAGTGAGGTGGCGCAGGACCAAAGCGCAAATAGGAGGACGGGAGCCGCATGGTGTGTATAAAGAGTATTTAATAAAATAACTGAACTTAGGCACTACCGCAAGGAAACAGACACAGGGCAACAGGCGAAAACATGGAAACAGGGATGTTAGCAGTGGATCTGGAGGACAATGAGAATGAGAACCAGAGGGTATAAGTACAGGGGCAGGAATAAGAATGAACCAATGAACACAAGAAGCTAATCAGGGAGAGAATCAGAAACAGCTGGTGGAAAGGGAGTCTAAAGAATATTGAGGGTGAGTGACTAATTAACACGAGTGAGCAGGGAGGTGAAAGAAAAACATCTAAATGAACTGGAGCAAGTAAAACATAATACCAACTAAAGGAATCCAAGAAAGTAATCTAAGCACAAGAATAAATTCTGAACCCAATCCAAAATGAATAATAACTTGAAGAACACAGACAGGGAAGTACAGAGAAATTATATTCAAAATTCACTCAATGCATGCAGGTTTAAGAAAAATACGTGGAATGTGTCACGCAGAGTTTTTTTTTTCCAATTTAGGGAGCTGGATGAATACAAAAATGTAACAATGCACAGATGAAGTAGACGCGTGCCAAATGTATTGGTATTATGTATGGAGCAGAGAGATAATCTCAGACTTTTTTAAACCATTCCCTTGCATTTTCTTTGGGGGCACGCTGCTGTGACACATAGGAAGGAGCAACTGTAGCAGAGTGCTGTCTCCATGTTGGGAGTGTGGTTTATCCTTACATGTGTTAAGATATTAGTGTCAAAATCACATCAATTTGAATGGAAGGATGCAAGTTTTTAACCCCTCCTCTGTCTGGTTTTCAGTGTTGTAAATGATTGGTTTAGATAACTTCTTTAACTGACTTATATTTCAGATTTACTTCCTTATGTCTACGAACCTTTTAGGCAGAAGGTTACCAAAGAGACATGCCAAGTTTCAAATTACCACTAGAAGTCAAATTTAGGACAGCTAGAAGGAAGTATTATTAAATTATTAGATATGAATCAATGAATGATCAAATGATGATGCAAAAGCTTAACTTGTGTAATGAAGATATCTACCTTTGCAGCAACCCAGAATCCCCCGCAAATAGGCTGGAAGAGGTTGTTTGGGAAACAGAGGTATAAACTATTTCTCAGCCTGTTGCTTCAAGACCCGTTCTTGGATGAATGGATAGATATAACTCATTATTTATTATAACTATATCTGTTAGGAGTTATCACTAATTCAGAATATTCTTACTAGGACCTACATTGCTCAGAAAAAAATAAACTATGAAACAATCCTTCAGTTTTACTTCGAATCGTTTGGTTTAAAACTGTGTGAAATTATGATAAATTAGCATTAAACTATAATACAAATTTATATGAAGCTATGAAAATTAAAAAGAGATCCAATCCAATAATGTGAGTTAGCTCATGTATAATGTGTACATAATTTTTAGGGCAACATGCAAATCTTGTCTTCTGTGGGATGCATATAGAAGCAAACTGAAACTGAGGCAGTGCCAGTTCACAAAATTCCACTTTCTTTTACGCTTCATTCAAAATCTCTTCTAACCTTTCACCAGCTCAGATACGATGGAAGTCTTCACTTCCTTTGCTTTGTGTCACAAGAGGGGATTTTGCTTCTAGGTGATATGCTAGGGTGAAGGCTGTAGACATTTGGTGCAGCAGCTTCACCTGTAGCTATAACACAGGTGACAGTTTACCTGAGGTGATAGGTCATGTTCCCCGGTGATAAGCTGTGATTTCAAACCTGCACAAAAGAGAGCAATTCCCACCTTCAAGGATAAGGAGGATAAGCCTTGTATTTTGTCTCCTATCTGGATGATGGTGTGAAGTCTATATGTGTCTCATACAGTAAAAAAAAAGTCTCATTCATGCCGACTTGAAAGAGGAATTCTTGTCAAGAAAAGTTCTTGGAGTGGACCCTAATGGAGACAGGCAGGCAGAAGCAGCCTGGCAAGTAGAAAGTTCAATTAAAGGAAAATAAAAAACTTAAAGCTAGACATGGCATGGCAGAAGCAGGCATGTACATGGGTGGACATAACATGAGCAAAACAGTATTCACCAGCAAGGAGTAAACAGAACTGCATCACGCAGGTGGACTTAATGAGGCTAATTAGAGTGGGGAGCTATGGAATGAAAACACAATAGTACAAAGAACATAACTAAAGAAATAATTGCAATACAACATGAACCAAGAGAAAAAGCTGAAAAACCTCATAAGATCATATTTAAAATATGGACACAAATGAGAACAAGAAACCGTACACTAAATAACGACTATTCTAAAATATGGTTTAAAGAGTTTCTCTTCATTTAGCTGTTCGGTGATGGTCTCAGATGTTTGTTAAAGAACTTTAGTGAACAACCAGCATCATAAAAATGAGGAACACATCAGAGAGGTCTGGGATAAAGTTGCGGAGGAGTTTAAAAAGGCTTAGACTATATAACCATATCCCACGCTTATTGAAGAGTGGCAAGAAGAAAAACAATGTAGCAAAATGGTCTATTTAAAGTTAGGTTCCTAAATGTAATTGAGAATCTGTGGCAAAACCTAAAAACTGATGTTGACAGATGCTCTCTGTTCAGTCTGACAATTTTGCAAAGAAGAATGTGAAAAATTTAAGCTTCCTGATGTTCAAAGGTGGTAGAGAAATATAATGAAGGAATTGCAGCTGTATTTGCAGCAAAACATAGTTTTATGATTGCCTGACTCAGGGCACAGAATAAAAATAATCCCAGATTTTGATTTTTGTAAAATGTTTTGAAAGGCCTAAATCATTTGTTCTAGTTTCTCATATAAAATCTTTTTAAACTGCATTGAAGTTTAGGGTTGCACTGTGACTAACTGTGTTAGAATTTTTAACTGTGTTAAAAAATACTTTTGCAAGGCACTCTATATACGCTACAACACTCTTTGAAGTCATTTCGATATTGTTGCTGTGCGGTCTTGTTTTTCATCATAAGATACTTAAAAAACCCCAACTATCACCACTGTTGTGTGAATGCTATTATGTTCCAATATTTATCTGTGTGCATTTTCAGTTTTTTTAGTGCCATCACCAACCATCATCCACCATCTTGCAACCAGTGGTCCCTACAGGGACCTAGCCCAGCTCTAAAGCAAACAAACAAAATGAAAAACATTGTTACTGTATGATAAATAAGGTAAGAGATAGGGAGAAGGTTAAAGTCGGTAAGAGACCTGTTATGACAGACGTAGAGCCACTGTAGATTTATTTAGGCTGTGCACAATCACAGGATGTTGTTTTACACATGTTTAGGTTTTGGAAGGATATTGGCACTCCATCTGGGCCCAATAACAGGTCATGGTCATTTGATGTGACATATTGATTTTATAAAATAAGAATTTTCTAAATCAAAAATCATTTCAGAAACTTTTTTTATTTTTTCAGAAAAATTGTAAAAATTAAGTAATAAAATTGTTTTAAAAGAACAGATTTTAAAATTGTGTTGATGGTTTATAAAGCATGTGATTTGAAGCCTAACAATATTTCAGAGTTGCTGGTAAGGTATGAAGCATTTAGAACCTTTAGGTCATCATAGACCTGTTCACTTTGTGTTTCCAGTAGAACTACACAAGGGAAAGCAGCAATTAGTTCCTATGCTTCTCATCTCAGGAATGAACTCCCTGAAAACCTGAGATGTGCCTAAACTGCTGATTGTTTCACTTATGTGAACTTAAAACTTATGTGACAAGCCAGATTTACACACTCGGCCAACAATAAGTTAATCAGTGAAATTGAATGGGTTTATTTGGCCATGTAGTATTAACATATAGACTAGAAGAGTCAGGGGTCAAACTACAGTTGTCTTCTGTATACTATGGTACAAGCTGCCTTATTCTATACAAAGCTGTGTCAAAGGTAATCAGGATACAGTATAAAGTACAAAGAGAAGAAAATACTTGTAAATATTATTTATTAGACTCTTTTGCTCTTCTCTTTAAATTCTTCATCTATGGAAAAAAGTATAGTGAAATTTAGAGAATTCAGCTCCTTGATGTGTCTGAATGATCTAACTTTTTCTGTGATTTTGCAAAAGATCCTAAACTCACCATTTTCCTACCAATTTGCTGAGAGAGTCTTTGAAAGGTGAAAGATACTTGGCAGCAGCAACTGTTGGTACTTTGACTTCGCACATTGTTAGAAAGTAGCTAAAATCTGAATATGTGAAAAGACAGGCTGAGTGTAAATTGTCATTATTCAATTTAAAGAACTCAATTATTGATTTATACAGTTTCTATGGTGGATTCGAGCGGTCTTATTGTCAGATCTAATACAATATTCATTATGATATAGGTTTAAGTCAGTAAACAATCTGCACTCACAATGGTTTGTCTTTTCAGAAAAATCACTGGGAGTAGTACAAGAAGTTGGGAATATTTCGTTTTTCTGAAAATGATCATAATGTTTTGTTTTGAATCAGAGCCAGTTGGCATGGAATGAACAACTCAGTATTTAGTTAACCCTGTTCTCTTGTTTTTCTTTTTGGCAAGGTTGAGATGAAACAAATAATAAAACCCAGCATGAAAGTGTTTCATGATGCTAATTTCTAAAAAAAAAACATATATTGAAGTAACATCTAATTCAAATTAAATTAAATTAAACCTTTTGCGATCTTTTGTTTTTCTCTTTTCAACCGAAAACAATTACAATTTCACTGAAGGAGCTGACAGATTTTAAAACATTTGGTATGGTGAGTTAGGTAGATATAGAAGGAAAAAAACCTTGGCAGAAAACCAGAGAAAATCTATATTCAATTAAATAAAACTGGAAAGGAGAGACATAGAAATGCATCAAGCAAAATAATTCTATAACCATGTACTAGACATGACTGAATACAGTCACGTTTGTAGACCTGAGTTCAGATTTAAAAAGAATCAAACATGGTTTTTTAAGGGGGTCATTATTTTTCATAATTTCATAATTTCAGTCACCAAATCTACAAAATATTTTTCTTTGAATGCTTTTCCAAACATCTTTACCTGCAGGGTGTTTTTCTTCCATTGAAACAAACATAAAAAGTTCCAGTTTGGGACAAACGTGGAAACATTTATTTTCATGTTCTCTGTCTAATGCTGTTGACCATGTTCTGGTATAAAGTCAAGCACAACTGTGCTTCTATTTCTCACTGTCTTTTTTTTTTTTTGTTTGTTTCCCACGGTTTTATGTTTCCAGATGTCTTTGACGCAGCATTCAAGTGAGTGACATTTTCTGTTTCAACATGGGTCAAACTTGTGCCTCGGCTTTGTTGTGCAGATACCTGACCCTGACCTCAATCTTGCTACAACACCTTTGGGATAAACCGCAACATGAAAAACCTTTCCTCACCTGGTGCTCCAACTCTAAGGCCTTATCGCAAAAACATCTCTAAAAAGAGTTCACAGATGTCTTTGAGTCTTGATGGGAGCACCCCCCACCCCCCATTTTTGGATGATATTTCAACATTTTTAGCTTGTAAGAGTCTTCTGAGAAATGTTTTTTTTTGTTTGTTTTGACAAGTGGATCATTATTACTTACAATTTGCAGCTTACAGTTTTCAGAACTTAACATGAATTAAATGAGTAAGCAGTTAGCTCTCGCACATCTCCCTGCTTTCATCACATCTCAGCCCTCATGACTGCAGCGCTCAAAAAAACATAAAAGGGTAGAGTGAGAATCATCAATCAGATGACTACGGGTAATGACTGTAAATCTAATTTATTCATAAAAAATTGAAACCTTACAGAGAACTTAAATTTTTATTAGATTGAATTTTAAGATCTAACGAGTAAACAATTTCTTAGGAAAATTGAAATAATTGATCCCATAAGCCTGCATGGGGATTCTCTCTTCAACAACCAATCTGTGGGTCAAATGTAATCATATCACTATAGATTTTAATAAGCCTCTGAGGCAAAAATATCTCTTGAAATGGTTAGTGAAAATAAAATGTTTAACAATACATGAAATGCAAAATGTCTACAGGTGATGTACACTGATTCATAGCTAGACTCATAAGAAAACGATTTACTCTGGTAAAAAATTACAATAAATGGCTAAAGCTTTTTTACAACTACAAATAAATCTGTTTCTTGATACAGATATTGCAATTTCAAACCACATAATGTATATAGATAGTTTTTAGACCACTTGGACGGGAGGTTACAAATGTCATCATTGGCAAGAGTGTCATAGTAGTTTTAGGCTATTATTGAATTTTTTTAATCTTTTAATCTTTGCACCAAAGCATTTAAAAGTTAGCACACAGCTTCAGTTAATACAGCTAGAAACCACCAGTCATGCTCGAAACCTGGGTGTAGTTATGGACTCAGACCTGAACCTTCAGAGGCACATAAAGACAGTAACAAGGTCGGCCTTCTATCACCTAAAGAACATATCCAGGATTAAAGGACTAAAGTCTCAGCAGGACCTTGAAAAACTAATTTATGCGTTCATCTTTAGTAGAATTGATTACTGCAATGCTGTCTTCACAGGTCTGCCTAAAAAGTAGATCAGACAGCTGCAGTTGATCCAGAACGCTGCTGCCCGTGTCCTCACTAGAACTATAAAGTGGAGCACATCATCCCGGTTCTAAAGTCCCTACACTGGCTTCCTGTAGCTCAGAGAATAGACTTTAAAATACTTCTGTTAGTCTATAAATCACTGAATGGCTTAGCACCAAAATACATTACAGACTTGTTGTCAGTGTATCAACCACCCAGACCTCTCAGGTCTTCTGGCTCAAATCTACTCAGCATACCCAGAACCAGAACCAAACATTAAGAAGCAGCTTTTAGTTCTTATGCTCCACTAATCTGGAATAAACTCCCAGAAAACTGTAAAAGCGCCAAAACCCTAAGTTGCTTTAAATCAAGATTAAAAACTTATTTATTTAGAGTGGCCTTTGAATGTGTTATCTAAACATTATTAGTTAAGTTTTCAGTCCAATTTTCCTTTCGTTTTCTTATCCATCATTCTATTCTTTTTATTTTTTTAATTACCTCTGTTGTTTGATTTTCTGTATCATTGTAATGTTTTTCCTTATGTACAGCACCTTGAGTGCCTTGTTGCTGAAAAGCACTATATAGATAAACTTGACTTGACTAAATGTTCTTTTTCCAGGGATTAAAGTTAGCTCACATACTTTGTTTCAAACTTAGTTGATCTTGTTCAAACTGTCACTCTGAGGTAAAAGAAAATGTGTTAGGATATCCAGGAACATCCCAAGTCTGCAGTCCTCTAGAAACTACTTGAACATCAATGTAGCTGACCACATTTAGCGCATTCTTCATTGACATGGACTGACAAGATGCTGAGAAAGGTACCTCCCAAGCTGGTCTACTTTTGTCTTGAACCTTAGGCCTGTGTAATGTCAATTTCATTATCAACATCTGCCCACTAGGGTTTACTAGGACTCTCTGCAGACGTCCGCATGCTGCCCCAGCATGATGTTGCCACCACCAAGCTTGACAGTAGACGCAGTCTCCTTTGGTTTCAAAACCTCACTATTACTCCCATAAAGACAGTTGCCTTTGTGGCCATACAGCTGAATCTTTTTCTCGACCGACCACAAATCTTTCCTACTGAAGAAGGCGCTTTCTTGATTGGTGCCCTCTCACTTTATGGCAATGAAAAACTCACTACCCTGTAGAATGTGACAATGGTGTTCCACTAGTTCCAGTTCTTGGCAGACTTGAACCTTGGCGTTAACTGGGATGTTGCTGAACATCCTAAGCAGTTTCCTTTTATCTGAGTATGACATTTGGGTGTTTCATAAGGACAATAATCACTACCACGTTCAAACTGGTTTTGTATTGGATAAAGCAGCCTAAAACAGCTTACTTTTATATATATATTCTGGAATTGGCCTCCTAAAGACCTGAACTAAACCATATCCAGAATTTGTGGACTATGCTTAAATGCCGTGTTTCTGGTTGGAAACCAAGCTAAATGAGCTCTATTAATTCTGCAAAGAAGAGTGAGCCCCTATCCAGCCAAAATCAGGCCACAAGCCTACGGCTAAAAAAAGTGTGTGATTGAAATGCAACTTGAAAAGGGACATTTTAGTGGGTGTAATTGTATATATTTGAACCTGTACAGAATGAATTGAATGAATATGAATTAAAGAAAACTCACAATAAATTGAAAATGGTATGCCCAATTCTTGTTTTTTATCATTACAGTTGGAAGTTACAGGGGTTGGACAATGAAACTGAAACAACTGGTTTTAGACCACAATAATTTATTAGTATGGTGTAGGGCCTCCTTTTACGACCAATACAGCGTCAATTCGTCTTGGGAATGACATATACAAGTCTTGCACAGTGGTCAGAGGGATTTTAACCCATTCTTCTTGCAGGATAGTGGCCAGGTCACTACGTGATACTGGTGGAGGAAAACGTTTCCTGACTCGCTCCTCCAAAACACCCCAAAGTGGCTCAATAATATTTAGATCTGGTGACTGTGCAGGCCATGGGAGATGTTCAATTTTACTTTCATGTTCAACAAACCAATCTTTCACCAGTCTTGCTGTGTGTATTAGTGCATTGTCATCCTGATACACGCCACCGCCTTCAGGATCCAATGTTTGAACCACTGGATGCACATGGTCCTCAAGAATGGTTCGGTAGTCCTTGGCAGTGACGCGCCCATCTAGTACAAGTATTGGGCCAAGGGAATGCCATGATATGGCAGCCCAAACCATCACTGATCCACCCCCATGCTTCACTCTGGGCATGCAACAGTCTGGGTGGTATGCTTCTTTGGGGCTTCTCCACACCGTAACTCTCCCGGATGTGGGGAAAACAGTAAAGACGGACTCATCAGAGAACAATACATGTTTCACATTGTCCACAGCCCAAGATTTGCGCTCCTTGCACCATTGAAACCGACGTTTGGCATTGGCATGAGTGACCAAAGGTTTGGCTATAGCAGCCCGGCTGTGTATATTTACCCTGTGGAGCTCCCGACGGACAGTTCTGGAAACAGGAGAGTTGAGGTGCACATTTAATTCTGTCATGATTTGGGCAGCCGTGGTTTTATGTTTTTTGGATACAATCCGGGTTAGCACCCGAACATCCCTTTCAGACAGCTTCCTCTTGCGTCCACAGTTAATCCTGTTGGATTTGGTTCGTCCTTCTTGGTGGTATGCTGACATTACCCTGCATACCGTGGCTCTTGATACATCACAAAGACTTGCTGTCTTGGTCACAGATGCGCCAGGAAGACGTGCACCAACAATTTGTCCTCTTTTGAACTCTGGTATGTCACCCATAATGTTGTGTGCATTTCAATATTTTGAGCAAAACTGTGCTCTTACCCTGCTAATTGAACCTTCACACTCTGCTCTTACTGGTGTAATGTGCAATCATTGAAGACTGGCTACCAGGCTGGTCCAATTTAGCCATGAAACCTCCCACACTAAAATGACAGGTGTTTCAGTTTCATTGTCCAACCCCTGCATATTATCAGTCAATTGTTAAACAGAACAGTTCAAACAAACTATGTAAAGCCCCAAATTGATATGACATTAATTCCTATAATGATTGTAAGTAAACATCTCAACAAAACAGCATGCTCATCTGTTCACTACTCCACCATGCAATATTTTTGTAATCTTTTAGCAAAAACATTGCAGCTAAAAGCACCGTGTTTATATTCATGCCAACAGAGCATAGAGGTGAGGCTGGACTCCAGTCATGTGTTAACTGAATAAAAGATTTGTTGCACTCAGCTCGCTGTGTAAATAAATAGTCACCAAGATATATTTTGGGAAATATATTTTCCCCCTTCTTCTTTGATTACAGATTGCTTACTTAACGGGGAAGTACAAATAACCTAGCCTCTAGAACATAGCTCTTAAAATATTTCTCAGCCTGATCGCATTCCCTCGGTTGGACAGGACAGTTTCCACTTGAAAGAAGTAGTATTGAATTTGATTTGTTACATAAGAACAAGAGGTTTGTGCATGGAGATTTGATAGCCTCTCTTGGAACAGAACAACCAATAACAAACACTGCAGAGAGCGGAAAAAAGATGCCAAGTCTCAGATCTGTGGTTTAACTGACAGTGCAGCCTTCAGAGAACAGCATGCTGACATTTATCTGCTGTGTGTCTGTAAAACTGGCACTGCCTTGTAGGTGACCTTCCTATGTCTATTTTTGTCAGGTAATGACTGTGATTATGAATGCCATTGGTTTACATAGCATCAACAGTGGCCTATCTCACTCAGATAGAGACATTTATTGCTAACAGAGTTACCACGCTGATCACTGAGAATCTGGCCAGCAAAGGCTGACGGATTGGCAGGTTTTCACATCCTTGTTCTGAAAAAAAGGGTGGAGGTGCTGCTGCCCTATCAGAACGTGTTTCAGCTCCTCCAGCTCTCTCTTGATTGCCTGACATTCTTTATCAACAGTCAAGTAATTCAGTTCCCTTGGCAACAGATTCCTGCGGATTCAAAGAATCAGGTATCACCTTGAACGTTGAAGAGTGTGGTTGGCAGCTGCAGTAATTTCATATGCGTGCAACTCCACCATTATTTTATGTAAATAAACAAGAGTTCAGATATAAGGTTTAAGGTTTGATTTTCTTTGTTCCCTCCCTTCACTTCCCCATATTCAGGACCTGACATTGTTTTATTTGTTCATTTTCTCCATCTCTCATCACTCGCTACAGCGCTGAAGAGCTTCTACTCAGGATTTCATATTATTTAGAGGAAGGTGTCAGACTATTTAAGTGTAATTTGATTTACATCTCATGACGAATATGCCTTATAAATTAGAGCAGCACCAGCAGCTTGGTTGCATCACATCAGTGGCCCTTTTCAAACTTTGGGGAATAGTAATGATGAAGCACAAAATAAAATTTAAATTGTACCATTAACTTCCTGATATGCTCTTACAGTGAATCAGCTCTGAAGTGAATGAAAAATAGTATCTGTCCTGAGCAGCGCATCATAAGAACCGGCTTAACGCAGAAATGTGATTTCACATGGATTTTCTTTATATCTATATATATATATATATATATATATATAGAGAGAGAGAGAGAGAGAGAGAGAGAGAGAGAGAAAGAGAGAGAGATTATTCTTGGAAAAAAAACTATCTGCAACTAATTTGCTACTTTTGTTATAATTCATTCACCTTTTTTTTCTCTCTGACTGTAAGCAAACAATATATTTTTCTACTTTCTTTTGCCCTGTTCATGTAATCTGTAAAAAAAGAAGAGAGAAATCAGAGATGGGAACTTGAGTCACACTTACGTCATGCAGAAACTTGAGACTTAGTGACTTGGGCTCAAGTTATTCTTAAATCGCACAAAAACTCAGGACTTGGACTCATTCTCTAAAAGCTTGACCTGGACTCCAGTTGAAAAAAAGACCCAAGATTTGACTTAGACTGCAATTCAGTCCAATTCAAAAATACTTTATTAATCCCAAAGGGAAATGTTGTTGTAGCTCATTAAGTAAAAGAGCTGTTGTAGATGCTGATGGCTGTGGGCAGGAAGGATCTCCTGTAGCGCTTACAGCAGATCTTGTTGTAGGACAGTTGTAGGACAGTCTCATGAAGAGGATGTTTAGGGTTCTCCATAATGTTCTTCATTTTATGAAGAATCCTTCTTTGCACAATGATGTACAGAGGTTACAGAGGAGTCCCCATAACAGAGCCAGCATTCTTTATTAGCTTGTTGAACTTTTTTAAGTCCCTGGCTCTGATGCTGCCATAACAGACTTATTGTAGATATGCTGCATCTTGCTGCAAATACCAAAGGACCTAAGCTTCCTCAAGAAGTACAGTCTGCTCTGTCCCTTCTTGTAGATGGCTTTGCAGTTGCATCTCCACTCCAGTCTGCTGTCCAGGTGAACACCAATGTATTTATACTCCTCCACCACCTCCACCTCTTCTACCATGATGGAAATAGTTTTAACTTATTCCTGTTTCTCTTAAAATCTACAATCATCTCCTTTGTTTGAGTCACGTTCAAGATGAGATGATTGTTTTCACACCATGCCACAAAGCTTTCCACCACTTTCCTGTACTGAGCTTCTTGTCCATCTCTGATCCACCCCACAACTGCAGAATCATCCGAGTATTTCTGCAGGTGACAGGAGCCTGCCTTCTACTGGAAGTCTGAGGTGTACAGAGTGAAAAGAAATGGTGAGAGTACAGTCCCCTGTGGTGCTCCTGTGCTGCTGACTACCTGGTTAGACACACAACCCTTCAGTCTCACAAACTGTGGTCTGTTTGTTAGGTACTCTTTGATCCAGGAGATTGTTGAGGCCTCCACTTGAGTCTTCTGGAGTTTCCAACAAAGCAAATCAGGTTGAATTGTGTTGTGCACTGGAGAAATCAAAGAACATGATCCTCACAGTGCTGCTGGCTTTGTCCAGATGACAGTGGGTTTGTTGAAGCAGGTGTATGATGGCATCTTTAACTCCAACTCCACAGCGATAAGCAAACTGAAGGGGTTCCTGATTGAGTTTATTGTTTGCTTACTCAGGTGGAACAACAGGAGTCTCTTTAGGACCTTCATGATGTCGGATGTTAGGGCAACAGGTCTATAGTCATTGAGGACAGATGGGTGAGTTTTCTTTGGTACTGGAACAAGACAGGAGATCTTCCACAACACTGGAACCTTCTTCTGGGCCAGGCTAAGATTGAAGAGGTGCTGCAGAATCCCACAGAGCTGCTCTGCACAGCCCTTCAGGACTCTCCAGTTGCATCTTCACCTGACCTCTTGAGACACACAGGTGGAAGGGGGAGGCAAAGGGAGCATAAGCATCTTCTGATATGGTTAAAGGCAAACATGTAGAAGCAGAAGGGTCTATGGCTAAGGTGTAAGATAAAACATTTGAGGTGTTACTGGACAGCTGTGGGCCCTGTGGGTCAAAGGAGTGTGGGATGTCTGTTTGACTGTGAGCAAAACACACTTGCTTGCTTGTCACACACACTTAGTTGTCTTGCTCTTTAGACTTGAGATGTGAGTAGCACATATGTTGTAAAAAACCTCTAGACTGGACTAGGTCTCATGCTCTAAAGACTTGAGATTTGAACCGGAGCCACACTTATGTCAATGACTTGTGACTAAATCACACTCAAAAGACTTAAGATATGGAGCCTTGCAAAACTTAAGCCACAGTGATTCTTGAGACTTGACTTGACTAGCACTTATACTCCAAAAGCAGACTTGAGACTTGGACTCAGGTGAAAGTTAAGCTATTCAAAGACTCGAGACTTGACTTTTGTAAGTTAAAACAGACCTTGGATCATATTTATTGTTTAAGTTGACAACAAAGGTTTTAAATGCAAATTTACTACAAGGTGTTAAAACAATCTTATAAATCTTAAGTGGGAGGGACTTTAAGACAGACTGTCTCTCAGCTGGCCTGGGAACACCTTGGGCCCCCCCAGGGGAGCTGGAGGAGGTGTCTGGGGAGAAGGAAGTCTGGGCGTCTCTACTGAGTCTGCTGCCCCCACGACCCGGTCCCGGATGAAGCGGAAGACGAGGAGGACGAGTGCGAGTAGTGAGCCAACAATGAATTTCCTAAATTTACTGACAATCATGCCACTCAGTTTTCTCAAACAGATGACGGATTAGGTGTTTTAGATTTAATTGTTGAAAATGGGTTATTTTTCTCACTTCTTCATTTGGTTTTGCAGTCATGTCTAGTTATATAACTTGTCAATACGGACTCAGGGGAGATGAGAAGGAGGAGCCAAGTTTGACTGGTTGCATTTGCAAGCACATATTCAAAATTGTCAGTTACATGTTGAGAGTTATTTGCAAACAGTTGCAGTGGGCATGAAAAATGGCCCTATAGCTTAGACAGACGTAGCAAATATTAAACTATATTAGTACCTCTATAATACCTATAAGCTTAGAAATTTTACTTTTTATGTTTACACTTAATGCACTTGATTTTGTGTAGTTTATATGTTTATTAACCACGCACAAATGCAGTGAACATTGCTTCATACAGAGTAGATGTTGAACTATGCATACAGGTTTATAGCCAAAAGCTGTTTTCCAATCCCTGCCCATGGTAAGGTGTTTGAGAAAGAATACCAACATATATAAAATAATAATTACATAAAAAACATTGTGGTAACTGCAAAATGTAATTACTAAAATACAATGTAAATAATAAAATAATGAGTAAAGTAATTTAAAAACCAAAACCAAAGCTAATGCTCACAAGCTTGGTGAAGTTTTAGCCAATATTACTTCTTTTAAAACTTTAAAACTCGATTTCAAGTGTTATATAAATCAGTTTTAATATTCTCGATAAACTTGGCTACAAACAATAAACATAAACGACACAAGTTCTGATCTATATAATGTGTAAAAAGGACTCATGATGGTTCATTGGTGGTTTGAAGGTCCTAAGCATAGGCTTAGTTTTTCAATATCTTGGACTGCCTCAGGTCTTCAGCTGCAAATTGGTAGATGTATGGGAAGAAACCTGTGCCATCAGAAACTGAATTTGAATTACTCTGACTGAATTTGTATTTGTGTAATTTGAAATTAAATGCATTGGTTTGAAAATTAATTTCACTAAACTGAAACTAAATTTAATGGTTTGAAACTGAATTCATTTGCTTTTAAAATGTATTTCATTGTATTAAAAATTCAGTCTGACTACTTTCTGTAATCCAATTTCAGTTCCAAAATTCAGTTTTTTGTGTCACACATCCGGGTCCTTGAGGATAACCACAGATTAATCAAACACAGATTCGGCGATTTACGTTTCACATCAGGTTAAACTTCCTTTACGGCATGTTGAGCTGAAGCAGTGCAGCATACATGAGCTTGGCGGATGTCAATCACCAAGTCAAATGACCATATATAAGCGTCATGTAAACAAATGATGGTCAAACAGCAACACTTATGCTACCTGTAGCTATTGGCTAAAGATGCCAGATTAGCATTGTGTGCTGCCGCTGTAACGTCGGTCTGTGTTTCTCTTGCCCTTACTTCAGCGTAACTTCTGTTGGCGGTTTTAATATACTATTTTACATATTGACAGCATATTGGACAGCATTCGTCGCCTCATCCAGGACGTTATCAGCCTACAAATGCGTCCTTCAATGGATGCAGTCCTGAATTTGGACACAGCAATAGTGAATGACATACGTGAATCAGTAAATCTGTGTTTGATTAATCTCTGGCTTCAAGGACCTGGATGTGTGATACAAAAAACTGAATTTTGGAACTGAAATTGAATTTCAGACCTAAAAGTGAAAGTAATCGAACTGAATTTTCAATACAAAGCAAAGCAATTTTCAAAGCAAACAAATTCAGTTTTAAAACTATTATATTGAGTTTTAGTTTAGTGAAATTCATTTTCAAACCAATGCATTTAATTTCAAATTACACAAATACAGATTCAGTCTGAGCAATTCAAATACAGTTTCTGATGGCATATTATGGGAAGAAACCTCCCATATAGTAGCTCCTATATTATTCCTAATAATCTAAATATGTTTACTTTTTTGTCAATACAGTAATATATATAATATATAGATACAATCTCAACACTAACTTTATTTCAGACAGATTCATGTTGTATGATGGCACCATTGTAAATCTACTAAGACATGCCAATCAACATAAACTGATAAGCTGGGTGAGGACAATATTAATTAGAGAAGCTTCCAACAGGTCCATGGTAACTCTGGAGGAGCTGCAGAGATTTAAAGGTCAGCTGGGAAAATCTCTTTTATATGAAAACTTTTCCTTATGCACTCTGCAAACCTGCCCTTTATGGATGGGTGGCAAAAATTAAGCCATTGTTAAATGAAGCACATGAGAAGCTCAGATTGTCTCTGACAAATGCTGTGGCCAGACTACTCACATGACTCTCATTGTATATTCTTTACATTGGCTACCTATAGATTTGAAGATTTGTTTGTTCAAAAGCTTTTTCTAGTTGTTACATGCACCTTAAGACTAGGGGGACCACGCTTTTTAGTCCGTAGCATCATGGCTGTGGAACAGTCTACCTCTACAGCTATGTTTAGTTGACTCTTTGGATTCTTTAAAAAAGCAGTTAAGAACTTTATAGTTTAAACAAGCTCTTTGTTGAATGTGTATTCTCATTGTGTGTTTTATGGTGTGTTATTTTACCCTTTTACATTTTCTTTACTGATTTCTGTTATTTGTTAAAGGATCTTAACAAATAAACTTTTACTTACTTTTACTTTTTTACTAAGGTATTTATTACTGTTGCATACTAGTCGCTATAGTTTTCTAGGGCCACTCCTGGACAGGATATTTCTAATTTTGGCAATATTCTTGAGATGAAAGAAGGAAATTCTAGAAACCTGTATAGGATTTAAATGACATGTCCTGGTCAAAAATAACATCAAGATTCTTTACTTTGTTACCGGAGGCCAATTTAATGCCATCCAGATTAAGTGACTAAATAGTTTCTTTATCAAAGACTGGTCAAAAGATGACAGCTTCTGTCTTGTCTGAATTTAAAAGCAGAACATTTAAAGTTACCCAGGTTTTAATGTCTTCAAGACATGCCTGTAGTCTATCTAACCAATTTAAGTCATCAGGATATACGGATAAATAAAGTTGACTATCATCAGCATAACAGTGGAAATCTATCCCATGCTTTCTGATAATTTTAACAACTGAAAGCATATAGCATATAGTAAAAGGAACACCCTGGACCCTGTTACCCTGGAATGTGAAGAAGATCTATCATTTACATGAACAAACTGGAATCTGTCTGACAAATACGATTTAAACCAGCCTTCTGCAGTTCCCTTGTTCCCTACAGCAAATTCAAGCTTGTCTGAGAGTATATTGTGATTGACTGTAACAAATGCAGCACTAAGATCTAACACGACAAGTACAGACAGAAGTTCATCATCTGAGCCATGAGAATATCACGAGTGACTTTCACCAGTGCTGTTTCAGTGGCACAACTCTGAAACTTGACTGAAACTCTTCAAACAGGTCATTACAATGTTACTGCTCACACACTTGATTAACTACTGTCAGAATGTGAACAGATTTAAAAGGCTGAAATTCACCAAAGTCCCTTCATGTTTGCTTTGATCTAACGATTGTGTAACTGTGGTGTCAAAAGGTAAGATGTGTCAAAAAGATTTCAACATCTAAAGTAGTTTGCAGGCCTGTCTGATCATCATGTAACAGAGAGTTTGTAATATTCACTTATGAGCTCGCACTTCAGGTGCATTCACGTCTGCAGAAGAATACAAAGCAAATATAAAAGGGCACGTGGTCATATTTTTGGTTCTGCTGAGTCTGAAGTCAAATTGTTAAGTTTATTAGTGAAAAGTTCTCCGTACTTCCACAAGATAGACCATTATAAATTCTCTGACCAGTTGTATCAAAAATAACTAAATGAACCTTCATCCTCTAAATATATATCATGTAACATCATCGACTCCGTCTGTAAATAGAGAGTGGGTTTTCTGTCCAATGTGAACCAGCTGAAAATCTGAGCAAGAGCTGGGTCACTATGAGGGCCACAGCGAGCAAATGCCCTTCAAACACTTGAAAATATGATTCATACTCCAGGGGAGATTTGTCAAGGCAGCATTGATTGGAGCTGCGGTGGAAAGGGCGACATGCACAACATGCTGAAACAAGCATCTTCTCAGCCCACAGGGCTATACCAATTTTTCATCCTGATCTCTATTGAATAGGTACCAGCAGCCACAAGCATGGACACACCTGATTTACTGCTGCTTTAAAATCTAATTATATGTCTTGACAAATAAAATCTCTCATCCCTATCATGTGTTGGTGAGTGTGTTGAATAAAAAAAAATCCCTAATGGATGGAGCAAATTTCCACTTTTCATTTGCGCTTTTTGCGTTTCCAAACATGGCACATTTCTTATTGTGAATGCAATCAGCAGCCTTGGCAGCTTGATTAGTAAAGACGAGCCTCTGTTTCGCTCCATGTAGGGGATGCTATGTGCAGAGTTGTTATAATGATGCAGTTTAGTTTATCAAATAATGTCACAGGGGTTTTATCAGAATTATAGCCTCTGTGGATCTTAGAAATAAGACAGTGCCCCTTGCCAAATGCTTGCTAATGAACTGTGTTGAATTTCTTGTGCAGTCAAGAGCGAAGGAAAGGCTTTTGGCGCTGTGCGAAAAAGGAAACAATTACAAAGAAGTATACGTAAGCATCTGTGAGGCAGGAGAGTTATTTAAATCCTATCTGAGACAATATTCTTCCTGCTTTTAATAAAATGGTTTAATTCACAAGGGTGTGAAAAATATAATAACTACTGCTTCAAACTGTTTTAGAGTAAGCAAAATATGGTATTGGTTGTTGAGATAATTACCTACAATCCTTCTATGCATACAGCTCAGCATACTGTTGCTTTCTCATGCATAATAAAATAGAAAAAAATTTACATATATATTTTCATAATTATTATTTCTTTGTTTACTTTATCGTGTTATTGCAACTTCAAAATGCAGTAACCGAGTCACCATTTTGCAGCATGAATAATTGTTTAGCCTAAGACTTCTTAGTATCAATTGCTTCCAAGTTGGTATGTTAAGGCCAGTACTAGATGATGCGATGCAATGAATCGTGGGTCTCATATCAGTTTGTTTGTTCTGTTTTGGTTTTCAAATCCAGGTCTTTTGTAAACATTAAAAGTGTAACACATTTATTGATAGCATTTGTAATTGGCATACAAATTCCTCAACTGATTTAAGTCTTTGCACAAAGGTTCTAGATCATGGAATAACAAAATATACTAAAAGCACTGTGTATTTACGTGCATGCTGATGGGTGTTACACTGTTTGATCGGTGAACGGCCCTAAATCTGAATAAATGATATACAAATATATTCTGACAGTAAAGGAATGAGCATCTGCTGACAGTAAAAGTCACACACATTCAATGAAGATTTTTGCTTTAAATTCAATTCAATTTCAGTTCAATTCAATTCAATTTAGTTTATTTATATAGCGCCAATTCACAACACATGTCGTCTCAAGGCACTTCACAAACGTCAGGTACATACATTCCAATTAGTCCTAACCATTGAACAGTGCAGTCAGATTCTGTTATTTATTCAAACTGGATAAAAAGTTTTTCTATCTAAGGAAACCCAGCAGATTGCATCCAGTCAGTGATTTGCAGCATTCACTCCTCCCGGATGAGCACGTAGAGACAGTGGACAGTCACTGGCGTTGACTTTGCAGCAATCCCTCATACTGAGCATGCATGTAGCAACAGTGGAAAGGAAAAACTCCCTTTTAACAGGAAGAAAACCTCCAGCAGAACCAGGCTCAGTGTGAGCGGCCATCTGCACACCCCCTGGGATTAGAGAGAAAAGAGCAGAGACGCAAAGAGAAAAAAAAGAAGTACTGATATAGGAGTTTAAATTTCTATGGGAAGGGGAAAAGGTAAATGTTAATGGAGTTTTTGCTCCTTTAGTCGTTTCAACCTAGAAAGAAGGAACAGATAAACTCTGAGCCAGTTTTTAAAGTTTAGAGTCTGAAAGGAAAGCACATAGAGTTAGTTTCAGTAAAAGCTCAGTCAGTAGCTATGTCTGGGGGGAAAAAAGGGTTTTAAACACTGAAAAACGGGCCATGTGGATCATCGGTAGAGGGTGAGCATTAAGTTGTTGCCAGCAGAAGCTTGGAGGATTCCCCCCCTCCAGAAAGGTGTTACAGGTAGACACAGAGTCAGGCCCCGTTGTAGCTTCTAGGAAGAGAAAAGAGAGAGAACAAAGTTAAAAGCAAAAAAACAGCAAATAATACAAAATTGAAGAGTAGTGTGAGAAAGTAGCGAAGAGGGTGAAAGTGGTCATTATGTCCTCCAGCAGCCTAAGCCCCTTTGCAGCATAACTACAGAGATAGCTCAGGAAAACCTAAGCCACTCTAACTATAAGCTTTATCCAAAAAGGAAAGTTTTAAGCCTAGCCTTAAAAGTAGACAGATGGCCATTGTTATACTAAAAACCACAACGATTGGGATACCTCTCTCTTTCAGATTGATTATAACTATTGGAAAAGAGAGGGGGTCATACAGGTAGCAGAAATGGAGGGTGTGTTTGCACCTCAACCATAACTGGGCCAGTTTAGGCTAAACCTGATTCCCCCCCTTACTCCACCAAACAAGGGGAGAAGAAGACGGAGGTAAAATAAGGAAGATAGCTCAGATAACCTAAGCTACTCTAACTATAAGCTTTATCAAAAAGGAAAGTTTTAAGCCTAGCCTTATAAGTAGACAGGGTGTCCGCCTCACGGACTAAAACTGGGGGCTTGTTCCACAGGAGAGGAGCCTGATAACTAAAGGATCTCCTCCCATTCTACTTCTAGAGACTTTAGGAACCCCCAGTAAACCTGCAGTCTGAGAAAAGAAGTGCTCTGTTAGGAACGTATGGAAAAAATCAGATCTCTGATGTATGATGGAGCTAAATCATTAAGGGCTTTTATGTGAGGAGGAGAATTTTAAATTCTATTCTGGATTTAACAGGAGCCAATGAAGGGAAGCTAAAGTAGGGAAATATGATCTCTCTTTTAATTTTCATCAGAACTCTTGCTGCAGCATTTTGAATCAGCTGAAGGCTTTTAACTGCATTTTGTGGACATCCTGATAGTAAAGAATTACAATAGTCCAGCCTTGAAGTAACAAATGCATGGACTAGTTTTTCAGCATCAATCCTGGACAGGATATTTCTAATTTTGGCAATGTTCCGGAGATGAAAGAAGGAAATCCTAGAAACCTGTTTAATATGGGATTTAAATGACATGTCCTGGTCAAAAATAACACCAAGGTTTTTTACTTTATTATCGGAGGTCAATTTAATGCCATCCAGGTTAAGTGATTGACTAAATTCCAACAAAGTGATATGGTCAGAGCTGAAAATGTCTTCACTTCTAAGAGCTACAGTAACAACAACTGCAAACTTGGCAAAGCCGAGGATGACAACTTTATGAATCCCACTTGACCACCTGAGAAAGCAACCCCAACCACACCTTCTAAGAATGAAGTGTCTCATTTCTTCCAAGGGGATAACATTGGCATTACTATAAACCCAGCTTTTACGTTATGTTTAACATTTGAAACAACATTATTTGTTATTTTTATTTTCCTTTTCCCTTTTTTTGTATTATTTTGATTTAGTTTGATTTTTTTCCATCCTAAAAATATAAATGAAAAACTTAAAGCAGGCGTCATGATTTAGCAATCCACTGGATTACAGCCGCCTGTCCATCTGCACATCCTGTCATTTATCACATCAGACGTTAATTCCCTAAATTCCTCAGACCTTGCATTGAACAAATGAAGCAACGGATGATAAGAACATCCTGTAGGAACCACGCTGAACTTTTGAGTCTTGCTTCATTTACTTTTAATTTGAATAAATCAAATTCTGGTCTAAATTGACTCATGAAAACTTTTTTTACACTTTTACACTTTATTGAACTAAATAACTAAATTCAAGATAATCAGAAAATCTTTAAATAAATTATGGCTTGCTTAAATGTAATGTAATAAATTGCCACTGATTTTATCTTTTAAACATGAAATATACATTTAGGTCCTAAATTATAATTAGTTTTTTTAATAAAACCACCTTATATAAGAAAAATATACGATTAATCTAAGTTTGTCAACTTTATGGAGAGGGTATAGTTTTAACTTGTTGCAGGTAATCTTCATTATTGTTAGCCTGCCAATAACTTTACAAACTGAAATGAGCAAAGGCATGTGCACTGGGTAAAAGGTAAAGCCTGTGTAAAGCACTTAAGACACCTCAAGTATTCCCTTTGGTATTATGTTCAGTTCACCAGCCAGGCAGAGCAATACACTGCTGTCACTTTGCAAATCCATACACTCTGGGTTTTAAATGGCAACGTGACGTAAATGTTGAAATATTGAAAATGTTGAAAAGAATAAAGTTTGATGTCAATGCCTTGTTTATATGCTATAGAGCTTCTGCTTTGTGTTTCATGTATCTGTATGACACTGCTGTCTGCAGCTTACTAATAGCTGTTCTAAACCACTAAGCATGTGATTCTGTGGACTCAAAAATCAGAAAAAGAAGTTATCGGTATTTTCTCTAATGTAAGGTAAATTGATTGTAAAAATGTATTTAAAATTTAATTTCCTTTATTTGCTTCCTTTACATAGAAGTGCTAATGGGAGCAATGTATCCCTTTTTGATGATTGGAAAGGATAAGATGCTTAAGGTGAAGCTTTTCACCTTCTGTCTTACCTGTTATCTTAAATGTATTTCACTAAAGAATGTGTCTTTTTTTTGTTAACAGAACAGGATAACAAAACTTTGAATAAAAGAGTAAATAACTTTTTTTTGCTACCGTTTAAATATTATTCAGAAAATAGTTGGCATTCAATTGTTGGTTGCATAATAATGCTACAGAAGATACTGTAGTTGTAATCTCCTTTATTTAATAAATCCATAATCTCAACTAAATTTTATGTTGAACACATTAAGCAGTCTGTGTGCTGCAGCTGCATGTTCTGCTTGAGCTATCCATGTTAAATGTAATATAAATCTGTCCTGGACTGATACACTGAGGGCATTTTTGCCACATTTGTCCACATGATTGCTCTAAAAGTCAACTTTCACTATGGAAATTAAGTTGTGATACCTTAAAACTTTAGTAAACCTTCACAGAAACAGAAAAAAATGTCATTTGTAGTTATCACACAGATTCTAATTTTTCTTCGATAAAGTTTTGCTACATATTTGACCAAAGCTGCTAAAAGTTGTGAAACAAAATATATTTGATAAATTATTATAAATTGGCATTACTTGGACAGCACGGACTGCAAAAATTAATACTTTTTAAATTTTTCTATGTAACGTATTGAAGCTCGAATAGCAGTTGTACTCATACTCACCATTTTCCGCTTATCTGGGACTGGATCGCAGTCTCAGCAGTCTCAGATGCCCAGACTTCCCTCTCCCCAAACACCTCCTCCAGTTGCTCTGGGGGAAGCTGAGGCATTCCCAGCGCATCCAAGAGACATAGACCCTCCAGCATGTCCTGGGCCATCCCCTGGCCCTCCTCCAGGTGTGAATTGTCTAGAACAACTCTCAAGGGAGGTGTCCAGGGGGCATCCAGGACAGATGCCCGAGCCACCTCAGCTGACTCCTTTCGAAGTGGAGGTGCAGCGATCAACTCTGAGCTCCTCACCCTATCTCTAAGAAAGTGCCCAGACAAGATACCTGGTCCAGCCTGCTGGCTAATGGCTATAGAGCCTCTGCAGCACATCATATTTATGCCGCAGGGTCATCAAACAACAGACGCACATTACTAATTATAAGGTCCTAAAAACTTTGATCAACCTAGAGAAGCAGATTATAAATGTAAAAATGGCTTTGGTTACTCGAGGGTACTCGAGGGCTCATGGGAGTTTGCCCAACCGGTTCACATGTGTTTTGTGGACCTGGAGAAAGCATTCGACTGTGTCCCTCGTGATGCCTTGTGGGGGGTGCTCCAGGAGTATGGAATCGGGGGCCCGTTTATTAGAGGCCATCCGGTCTCTGTACGAGCGGAGCAGGAGTTTGGTCCGCATTGCCGGCACTAAGTCAGACCTGTTCCCAGTGCATGTTGGACTCCGGCAGGGCTGCCCTTTGTCACCGGTCCTGTTCATAACTTTTATGGACAGGATTTCTAGACGCAGCCAAGGGCCGGAGGGGGTCTGGTTTGAAAATCAGCACCTCCAAGTCAGATGCCATGGTACTCAACCAGAAAAGGGTGGCTTGTCCTCTTCAGGTTGGAGGGGAGTTCCTGCCTCAAGTGGAGGAGTTCAAGTATCTCGGGGTCTTGTTCACGAGTGAGGGAAGAATGGAGCAGGAGATCGACAGACGGATCGGTGCGGCTGCCACAGTAATGGGGGCACTGTGCCGGTCCGTTGTGGTGAAGAGAGAGCTGAGCCGAAAAGCGAAGCTCTCGATTTACCGGTCGGTCTACGTTCCTACCCTCACCTATGGTCATGACCGAAAGAACGAGATCCCGGATACAAGCGGCTGAAATGAGCTTCCTCCTTAGGGTGGCCGGGCACTCCCTTAGAGATAGGGTGAGGAGCTCGGCCATTCGGTAGGGGCTCGGAGTAGAGCCGCTGCTCCTCCACATCGAGAGGAGCCAGTTGAGATGGCTCGGGCATCTATACCAGATGCCTCCTGGACGCCTTCCTCGGGAGGTGTTCCAGGCACGTCCCACCGGGAGGAGGCCCAGGGAACAGCCCTGGACACGCTGGAGGGACTATGTCTCTCGGCTGGCCTGGGAATGCCTTGGGCTCCCCCCAGAGGAGCTGGAGGAGGTGTCTGGGGAGAGGGACGTCTGGGTGTCTCTGCTGAGTCTGCTGCCCCCGCGACCTGGTTCCGGATAAGCGGAAGACAAAGAGTACGAGTACGAGCTTTGGTTACATCAATTTTAAAGGGGGTATATAGGGACCTAACAAATGCACCACAGTGTTACGTCCAAAAAAGATCTACTTTTAAGACGTTTTACACAACTTTGACAAGGGTGCCAAAAATGCGCCAATAAAAATATTCAAAATACATAATACAGCAGAAGATGAAACTTTAGAAACATCTTGTATTTCATCATGGTTGAGTAGGCTTCTTGTATTGTAAATACAGTCCAAAACAGCAAAGGTCATAAATAGTACTGTTCAGTCTGTTAGTGGTTTTCTCACACAAACTGCAGATCAGGCAAATCCGTAAAGCTGATTTTAATGGTGTTATCTTGAAGTTATGTTCTCCAAATTATGTGTTTCTTTAAGCCCAATGCTTTGGCGGTGGGGAAGGCTTTGCCTTGCATTTTTCTGGCTTAACTTCTTCTTAGAAATAACCCTCGAAATGTATAAAATTACAAATAATGGGAGCTTTTATGCTGTCTCAATCTTTGTTCAAATGCCAGAGTAAATCACGAGGAAATGGCCATCTGCCAGTGATCTTAAGTGCAGCACAAATCAATATTACAAGCTTAAAATGCAACTTGACATAAGAACAGAACACCATGAAATAATCTTGGCCTTTGTGAGAGCTGTGTGATCACCAGCACAACTATTTCAAATAATAAAACAAAATGACAAATAATAGCTGATGAAAGGGAGAATGGGGACATTAAATAATAAGTAGCTAGAATGTCCATTTTTTTTTTTTTTTTTTTTACCGTGTCCTGTCCGGCAGAGTAGCGCTCAGAATTGTTGTCTGAGTGCCAAGAAATTGCCCAACAGATTTACTTTCACAAGCGGAGCATCACAGCTATTGCTTTAAGGCTCTGCTTGATATTTATAAAAGAAACTTTATTATAAACTTCTTTGGGAATATTTCAATTGTTGCGGACACGGAGACTGAAATGAAAAGGAAAACAGAAGCTTGACAAAGAGAGAGATGGGAAAAAAGGGAAAAAGGGGAAAAAAGGAGGAGAGAGTGGAGGAGAGAAAGAAGGATGAATAGAATAAAAGATTACACCCTGCTTGCTTATACACAAAATAACACACAGTATTTATGAATGTAAAATGTACTTAGTGAGAAGTGCAGCCCAATTTAGATCATCTGTGTATCTATCAACACCTGTGTGAATGCGCTTTGTATACAAGGTTTCTCCACAGAAATATGCAATAGCGAGTGTGAGGACCCACCGACCTGCCCCGTGGTCCCCGGGCGGACACTGAGGAGATCCGAGCAACAGACATCCAAAGGCCCCCCAAAGCACAGGAACCCCAGGAGAACCACCGCCGGGACTACCGCAACCCCCCCAGAGAAGAGCAGTGGAGAGTCCCAGGGGAGCCACCCAGCAGCGACAGTGCAGAAGCCCCAGGGAACCGCAGCGACGAGCCCACAGGCCTCGCCGGCAGCCGTCCACTCCCGAGTAGATCCAGCCATGGACCCAGAGACCCAAGACCCCGGGACACGCCACCCCCAAGACAGAGGCCCGACAGAGCCCAGGGGTCCAGGCCCTGGCAGGCAGCCATCAGGAGTGAGCCAGCACACACCAAAGCATCCATCCCCGGACACCGAGAACCACAAGTACACCAGCGGGCAGAGACTCCAACCACCGGCAGGCAGGGTGGCGGGGAGGAAATAGGCCCCCCATAATATGGGGGGGCCTAAGCTGATCCAGGACAGGGAGCAGTCCAAGACCCAACCTGTCACAAAAAAAAACAGGCACTCACAGTCACAGTCACCCACTCCCACCCTCATCCACACACATAAAATCACTCGCTCCCAACGTAAAGACAAACAACAATGGATGTCCTACACTCACTCACACTCCCCATGCATACTCTATACTCCAAGGCCCGGGCGCCGGCAGCCCCTAGGGGCAACCAGCCCCCGGACCAAGGAGGTGGTCCCCTTCCCTCCCGGGGCAGAGACAGGCCCAGACCCGGGCGGTCTCGGCCCGGCCCCTGCCCAGAACCCAGTCCCCACCAACCCCCATCCACCTCCGGAGAGGGGGCTATGTACAAAAGAGGGGTCCACTTGGCCCAAACCAGCCCGCCAACCAGAGCCGCCCCAGGTAGGAGCAGTCCCGACCCCCCAACGAGCTCCGATCCCGACCCCATGAGTCTCCCACCCCCAGTGAACCCCAACATGAACCTCGCCACAGGGCCACCCCCAACAGGGACACCAATATCGAACACATGTCCCCGAACCCAAACGCTACGAATCCACCCCCCCCCCCCACAGGGGCACACCCCCACAGGTGAACTCTATAGCCGAGAGGCCGATGAGGTCACACCCACCCAGCGCAAGCTCTACATACAGCCCCGCTCTGAGCACCCCCGCCGCACCCCGCTCCCCCACCACACAGTGCGCCGCAAGGCAAGGGCCCCGCGCAACACCACCCCCGCCCACTGGCGCAACAGGGCAGACCCCGCCGAGCACCGCACCCACAACAGGACCCCCGACCCCGCAGCATGACGGGACAGACTCACCCACCCGATCCCCGGGGTCAGTGTCCCCACCACGCCCCCACAATGCCCCACTCAGCCACAAAAAAAAAAAAAAAAAAACATTCCTGCCACTGCAACTGCCCAGGGAGAAACACTATCCAGCTCAGCTCCACCATCGCCACCCAGCCGATCCAAACGCCGCCGACAACCCCTCCACCCCACTGGCTGCAGCCCCTCCACGACACCCCCCCACCCACCGCCACGACCCCCCCCTCACACATGACAGCCAGCAGAGCAGCCCACCACCAAGCCCGCCCAATCCCCCCAGACAGTGCCAGCAGCCCCAGCCCACCAGTCCACGAGAGGGATACATGCACTACCCGGTTACCTGGGCCATGCAGGCCAACCGCTCCAAGCCAAGCACAGCCCACCAGCCGCCCCGGTGCAGTCACAAGACGCGCTCCGCCGCCCCACCCACCCGACCGGCAACTGCAGCCCGGCGCCCAACCATGGGCCAGAACCACAGAAGCAGTGGAAGAAGGCCACGGCTGCACCAGTTTCCGGGCACCCCGCCAACCCCACCCCCAAACCCCGGGAGTGCCCCAGCCCGCTGGCCACCTGCACCCCCGCATGGCGCACTACGGCCCACGAAGTAGTCCAGCCAGCCAGCCCCTCCATCGGAGCGGGGCCACATCCCAATCAATGCCCGCTAAGTCCCCCCTACCGGAGCCCGGCACCCCCCCCAGCCGGCAGACCAGGGCCCAAAGCCAGGGGCTGAGATCCTAGGGAGCCCAAGCGATCCCGAGAGAGAGAGCCGAAACGCCAGCCCCAGCACCAGACAGTCCCCAAGACCTGACCCCCAAACCCAGCCCAGACCCGACTAGAGGGCTCCCTCTCCCGGCCTCCGACCACAGATGGGAAATAGCGAACGGGGGTGTGAAAAGACCCAAAGCCTGCCTCCGCCAGCTCAAATGTGGTGTTGATGCGTGTTGTTGTAGTGTGCGTTTAAAAAGAACGGTGGGGAATAGGGTCTGACAACCCCCCCCTCCGCCCACTACCATGCCAGAGGGAAAGACACCGGCCCAGCGAGCCGAAGGGTGCCACAGCGCACGCAGCATGGAAGACCGCTAACCCCGAGCACACAGAACCCACCAGGAAACATCCAGCAAACGGCAAACCGCACCCCAGTACGAGGCCCAAAAGCCCGACGCAAGCGCAGAGCCCAGCGACGCCCGCCCTGCCGCACCCACGCCCGGAGGTCAGAGCCGCCACGCACAGGACCACCGCCCCAACACCACAGCACGCAATACGGCAGAGGACGGAATGCAGCAAAGAGCACCCAGAGCAAAAGCTGTACACAAAACTCACACTGCGCACCCCCACCAGCCCCCCAAAAACAAAGCCCCCCGTGAAAGCGCACCCCACGAAAAGAAGATCCGCAGCATCCAGGTCCCAGAACATGCCCGACACCCATACCCCTGCGAGAAGCAGCCCCGCAAGGAGGCCTACCTCGAGGCCCACAAAAGGCAAGAGAGCCCACAGAGCCAAAACCAAAACCCATCCGGAAGCCAAGACCGGTCCACCCCGAGACCAACCCCGGACCGCCCGCTCACCTGAACCATGCAGACCCCTCCGAACCCCCTCCCCCAGACAGAAAAGGGACCGGCATCAGTAACCAGAACCAAGACAAGGAACCAGAAATCGAGCCGGAACCACCCAGGACCAAACAACGCCGACACCCATCCAAGGCCAACCACCCATCCCCACCCCAGAAGGAAACCTACACCCACCCCAACATTCAAACAACTCCCAGAGCACGTAAGACGTTGGACACCTAGGTTGAACCCGCCCCACCCCCTCCCGCAGATCCTCCGCCCCGCCAGCAGAATGTGCTCCTTGAAGAAAAGAGCACCTGCCATGAGATGGGATGAATGTCCATTTTTGAAAAGGAAGATTTCACAAGGGTCTTTGTGTGTCTAGCCTGGTGGGATGAATCTCGTATTAGTGAACAGTGAAGCAGCTTTTTTTACTCTGTCTTGTGACGCTTCAGGAAATACACTTATCAGCTACAATGTTTTGGTGGGTGGCATGTTTAAAAAAACACCCACATAAATTTCAAGACCTTCAGTCATCAAGCAGAACACAGCTCTTTAGGTTATGCTCTTGATATTTGTCCTCTAATCATGGTTAGAGAAAAATTATTTTGTTTTGCCTCACCAAATGAGGTATAAACATTGCAAACATTGGTCCACAGTAATATTTCTGCTGAAATAATATTTCTTTGCTCAACAGAAATATGAGCCACTACCCCTAACAGTCAATACCATTTGCTTTTCCTTTTTTTAAGAATACATTTTATTCACAGCTGTCGGCCCATATCAAGTTTTCACCTTACCAGAGGCAAGACCGAACTACCACATAAGTGGTTACTGTGAATCTGTGCAACATATGCACACAAGTATTTTCCACTAACCTTTATGTGAAAACTGAAGGACCAGTACTAAAAATATTAAGGTGTTCAAGGACATCTAGGACACCTTGCAAACTTAAAAATCAAACCACAAAAGAGTAAGACAGACGATTTTACAGTATGCAATATAATGCACATTTAAAGGCAATTTTTGAACAATTGCTCACAACTGTAATCAGGTTTGCAGCACACAATAGTGCTATTTATTTCTGTCTGAAGACAAGACATACTGTATGTAAAAATGCTTAAAAGAAAGAAACCGAGCACAAGACAGTCAGACGTTGGAAAAGATGTCATACAGAGAATACGGGCATAAATGCATAATGCAGTGGCCACCCAGGAAGAAAGTAGTGATAACAAAGTCTCCAGCTCAAGTATGAGGGTAATATGATGAAACTTTAAATGGATATTAGTGAGTATTATTTTGATGAACCTTTATAAAAATTCTATATTTTTTGTGACTGGTTACTGTTATGACTGTTGGCATAAGTGGCAACAATAAATGATGCTCTCTTTGACACGTAATGGTTGCTGCCAACAGACATTATTTGATAAACACTTCCTATCAAGGTGGTAAGATGGCTGGTTGTTGTTTGATGCAGCACAGTCAAACTGTTAGACTTGTAAACAACTGACATGTCTTTGTAAAGTGCCAATAACAAAATATAGATAGATCCAAACAAAAAAAACTATAACAGTACAGGGAAAATACGCACCCACAGTACTAAACACAGAGTGATCCAGCTGTCCCTGGTACTTTTAAATAACAAAAAAAATCTTTAAAAAAATGGTGGTCCCCCCTACAATAAACCACCCTAGACTTGGTTCAAAAAATTAGATTCTGTCATATTAAAATTTTTATGGACATCTAAACCTCCACACATACATTTAAAAACTTTCTAAAAGGCTAAAAGTTTAGGTGAATTGGAACTTCCAAACTTTTATAAATATTACCTGGTACCTAGATAACAACATTTCTTAATTGGATTTTGAAAAATCCATCAGACAGTTTACAGATAGAAATTGAACAAACAATATGTATGGGTATCTGTATCTCAGATATTCCATTTATCAGCCATTAAATTAAGCATCACAGCTGTTTTAAAAGCAGCAATATCAGTACATCTCTTACACCCATTTGGAACAATCCAGAAATCTTGCAAAGTAAAAGGGCTCTTGACTTTTCAACATTGAACGGTAAAGAAAAAAATTTTGAGAGGATATATTTAGTATTTATTTTTTATTTGTTTATTTGGCAGGGTCAATGTACATTAATTGACATTGTTGTAAATGCACCGGAATTAGCCAATTGCCTATTTCTCATCCGTTGTCCCTGGAAAAGATTTCATACCCATTAATTATCTCATCCAAATTTAAGATTACATAAACATAGAACTTATTCTAGTTATAATTAGCGTCCTTAAACTCAGTAGATTTAACAAACTAAGCAAATTTTCTCTATAAATTTAGTTAATTTTAGTTAGTTTTGTGAAAACTCATTACAGTTTCTGTTAGTTTTCCTTTTTTTGCAAAGTCTTGTTTCTATTTTTATTTCAGTTCACAAAAATGTTTTCTTACTTCTAGTTTTTGTTATTTTGTCAGTTTTCATTAACGATAATAACCTTGGTGTGCACATGTAATCCAGATGGTGGAAAGTCATAGAAACACAAGTTACTATTACATCAATATGGCCTCCCTACTTTGATGCTGGATCCAGCTTTGGCAAAACTGCCATGGCTACCAGCTTCTCTATAACAGAAGACGTGAAAAAAGACATAGAAGGCCCTTATGAGCCAATGCCATCTCAAGACTTTTCCCAATTCACAGCAGTATCCACACTACGCAACACCCCCAGAGGCACTGACCACAGCAAAAGAAGGGGCAGTCATGATTTTGCAACTAACAGATACCCAGGCACTGCAAAACCCCTGCAGAGCCAAGCAAATATAGCACAACCCGAAGACCACAACCTCCACCTGCAAACAACACTACCTGAGGGTCAAACGGCACTGAGTGGATCAGCAATTATTGCAGCAGATAAATCATCCACCTTAGCCTGATGGGCACCCCACCCAGAGATCCCCCCACAGCAGAATACCCAAGGCACCCCCAAGCGACACCACCAGAGCACACCCATGCACAGCAGCTATCAACACACAGTCTGCAACCACACCAGACCTGGCTCCAGCAGTCTTCCAGAACCTCCAAACACCCCTGAGGAAGATGTCGACCACCACCCAAGCCACACAGCTAGATCCAAGTTTCATGAAAACCAAGGTGACCCTCCTGGACCGCCATCAAAGTAAAATTCCCTATCTGCTTAGCCAAACGTGAAAATGCAGATGGAGATTTATTCAAATCAGTACTATCCACATTTGAAGGCTTTCTGGTACATGCCCTTTGAAATCATCAGCTTAAAGCTCAAAAGACCTTTAAAGATATAAGTCTCAAAGTTATGCAGCCTGCCTGACCCATACTATTTGTAGCAAGGGGCATCACCATAGCATTGTGAGCAGGACTGTAGAAGTCACTGACAAAACAATAAGTTATATAGATTTGAGCCAAGGTAAAGGTATTATGAGGGGGAAGGTTATGCACAATATGGTTTTAGACAGAAAGCGAGTTGTAGATGAACTCTAGTGATATAGGAAGCTTAATTATTTCCTACTGCATTGTGGAATTAATGACACCATGGAAGGTTCCAGGAAAGGACACATCTCAAATCAAATGTCTAAAGACATAGACATAACACCAGCAATGCCAAAGCCAGAGTTCATAGTACAGGTTAAATGAAGAAGTTTGCAGAAGTCAGATGTAAGAAAAGCAACGTTGGTATAAATAGTGCACTTACTGCCTTCCATTTAAAATATAAATGGGTGCATTACAGCACAACTTAGTGCATTATTAGTCATTAGAAGGTAAGCTTTCAATTTATTTTTATTTTTTTTGCAGCACTAGAGGCCTTTATTTTTCTGAACAGTAGGTAGACAGGAAAGAGGTCAAAGAGAGGGGGAGACATTCGGCAAAGGTCTCCAGGTTCAGGACTCGAACCCTGGACAGTCACATCGAGGACTATAGCCTCTGCACATAGTTGCGCGTTTAACCCCTACACTACCAGCGCTGCGCCCTTTCAATTTTTTTTTACTCATAAAAAGCTAGTATGCACTTGTATTTAGGCTCCGTTACTCTGTACACCTAAATTAAATCAGGTAAAACCATTTGCTTTCAGATGTCACCTTATTAGTCAATAGAGCCGGCCTGTGTGTGTAATTTAGGGTGTATTCACACCTGCCACATTTGGTTACTTTAAACGGACCAAAATTTAAGCAAACAAGTTGACCAAAACAATCGAGGGCAGGACAGAGCATAGATCCAGAAATGGAGGAAAACTATCTTGGAAGCAATGCTTGCTGCATTTCTGTTCTGTGTTTTTGTGCAGTTATTACAGCTACACAATCATTGTGAGGGTCAAGAGCAAATCATTCAACACAGGTGTCGCAACGTTCTATTTCTAATTTTGGAACGGCATCAGCGAATGCGTGCTACAAACCGAAAAAGACAACGTTCTCTGCACGCCTTGACCTACAGCATTCTAGCAGCAGCCTAAGCATCAGGCATGACTTCACTGCATTCATTATTTACATCAGTCACTGCGGTAGAAATAAAAGTGTATGTTTCTTGTAGTGGAGTCGGATCAAGGCCGGTTCAGATTCACACCAGAAACAAACTGCACCGAGACCACCTTAAAAAGTGAGTCATGTTCTGGTTGTTTGGTCCAGAGAGGACATGCTCTGCATGCCCTGACCCACAATATGCTGGCAGCAGCGTTGCTAAGCAACAGACGGCTGATTAGGTATGATTTCAGTACTAAGTTCACTTTTGCTTCTGGCTACGGTGGCTTGTTAAGTCCAAAGAGACGTATATTTTCTGTAGTAGGGTCGGATCGAGGCCGGTTCATGTTTACACTAGAAGAGAACTGCACCAGAGTCCATTTGGAAGCGGCCCGAGAACACCTCAAAAAGTGGGTCTTGGTCCAGTTCTTTCATCCGAAATAGGATTTACTTGAGTGCAGTCACACCTGCACAAAAGATGCAGGTCCGAACCATGAGGGGAAACTAACTCTGGTCCGTTTAAAGAGGACCAAAACTGGCAGGTGTGAATACACCCTTAGGAACAAAAAGACATCAGGGATAATGTTTTGAAGAAGTCTAAAGCAGGGTTTGAATAGTTTTACTTTGGAAATATTTTTTAGAAGAACAAAAAATCCAGTTTGAGGTGAGGCTCACAACTAAACTTGCAACTTTGCACACACCTTTTTTCAGCTTGATAATAAAATATTAAGACCTAAGATTTGTACCATAAGTATTTATGTTCTTTAAACTACAAATGGATGAAGTTAGTATTTCAAACTTAAAATAAAGAGATATTTAATAAGGCAACAAAAACTGAATGTAGTTGGCATGTAGTAAATGTAGACGTCTCAGTGACAGTAATAACAGGTGAGATGAATACCAGATGAATGCATAATATAAATATCTATGAAACATACATCTTTTGTTGTTCCTTCACCTTGCATAAAATCTGCATAATCAGTATAATTTGAAAAGAGCAACTCTACAATCCCATATGAGGATATTTCTTTCATTAAAATGAGATCTGTTTTTGCATAGAGGTGTTCCAGAAGTTGCCCTTTAGGTTTATGCTGCAGTAATCCAAGGATAAATCTGAAGGTCAAACTAGGCGAAGAAGAGAGCTGGGAGTTTTAAATGAGGAAAAAGTATCAACATGACATTGTTGTACCTCTCTGTAAAACAAAAATAAGTATAATCTAAAGTGGCTCATGTGCCATGATTCTGATTTTGACCTAATGGATAGAAGAAGACTCATTAAAAAATCTTAATTCAATTTCAATTCAGTTTATTTATATAGCGCCAATTCACAACACATGTCGTCTCAAGGCACTTCACAAAAGTCAGGTACATGCATTACAATTAATCCAAATCATTGAACAGTGCAGTCAGATTCTGTTATTTATTAAAATTTTGGATAAAAGTTTTTCATCTAAGGAAACCCGGGCAGATTGCATCCAGTAGGGGACTTGCAGCATTCACTCCTCTGGATGAGCATGTAGAGACGGGCAGTCACTGGCGTTGACTTTGCAGCAATCCCTCATACTGAGCATGATGTAGCGACAGTGGGAGGGGGAAAAACTCCCCTTTTTAAAGGGAAAAAAACTCTAGCAGAACCAGGCTCAGTGTGAGCGGCCATCTGCCACGACCGACTGGGGGGTTTTTTGAGAAAGAGCACGGAAAAACAAAGAGAAAAAAAAGCAAAATCCAGGAGTACTTTCTATGGGAAGGGGAAAAGTTAAATGTTAATGGATGTAGCTCCTTTAAATCGTTTCACCGAAAAGAAAGAACAGATAAACTCTGAGCCAGTTTTCAAGGTTTTTGAGTCTGAAAAAAGAGCACATAGAGTTAGTTTACAGTAAAAGCTCCGTCAGTAGCTATGTCTAGGGGAGAGAAAGGGTTAAACCCCTGAAAAAAGGGCCATGGGGGACATCGTTAGAGGGTGAGCACAAGTTGTTTCCAAGCAGAAGCTCGGACGATGCCCCTCTCCAGACAGTTGTCACAGGTAGACCCCAGAGTAGGGCCGGTGTACTTTTTAGGAAGAGAGAAGAGAGAGAACAAAGTTTTTAAAAGCTGAAAAAACAGCAAATAATACAAAATTGAAAAGTAGTGTGAGAAAGTAGCGAAGAGGGTGAAAGTGGTCATTATGTCCTCCAGCAGCCTAAGCCTATAGCAGCATAACTACAGAGATAGCTCAGGATAACCTAAGCCAACCCCCAAATATAAGCTTTTTTCAAAAAGGGGAAAATTTTTAAGCCTAGCCCTTTAAAAGTAGACAGGGGGTCCGCCCCCACGGATTAAAACTGGGAGCTGGTTCCCCAGGAGAGGAGCCTGATAACTAAAGGATCTGCTCCCATTCTACTTCTAGAGACTTTAGGGGAACCCCCCAGTAAACCGCAGTCTGAGAAAAGAAGTGCTCTGTTAGGAAAAAATGGAACAATCCCGCTCTTGATGTATGATGGAGCTAAATCATTAAGGGCTTTATATGTGAGGAGGGGAATTTTTTTTAAATTCTATTCTGGATTTAACAGGGAGCCCAATGAAGGGAAGCTAAAGTAGGGGAAATATGATCTCTCTTTTTTTAATTTTTTAGAACTCTTGCTGCGAGCATTTTGAATCAGCTGAAGGCTTTTAACTGCATTTTTTGGACATCCTGATAGTAAAATTACAATAGTCCAGCCTTGAAGTAAAAAAAATGCATGGACTAGTTTTTCAGCATCAATCCTGGACAGGATATTTCCTAATTTTTGGCAATGTTCCGGAGATGAAAGAAGGAAATCCTGGAAAAACCCGGTTTTAATATGGGAATTTTTTAAATGACATGTCCTGGTTTAAAAAAAAACCAAGGTTTTTTTTTCTTTATTATCGGAGGTCAATTTAATTTCCCCCAGGTTAAGTGATTGACTAAGCAGTTTCTTTTTTAAAAAATCCGGTCCAAAAACGACAACTTCTGTCTTGTCTGATTTAGAAGCAGAAAAATTTAAAGTCATCCAAGTTTTTTATGTCTTCAAAACTGCTTGTAGTCTATCTAAAATGGTTGGGCTCATCAGGATTTATGGATAAGTAAAGCTGAGTGTCATCAGCGTAACAGTGAAAAATTTATTCTATGCTGCCCTGATAATTTTTCCTATTTGGGGCATAATATAGTAAAGAGAATGGCCCCCAAGTACTGAACCCCCGGGTACTCCCAAAATTAACCCTGGAGTTTAAAAATGATTTATCATTTTCCCTTAAAAAACTGGAATCTGTCAGACAAAAAAGATTTTAAACCAGCCTAGTGCTGTTCCCCTGATCCCCACAGCAATATTCCAGCCTTTCTAAGAGAATATTATGATCGACTCAATCAAATTGCAGCACTGAGATCTAACAGAACCAGTACAGACACAAGTCCATTATCTGAGGCAATAAGAATATCATTAGTGACTTTCAGCAGAGCTGTTTCAGTGCTATGATGAGCTCTGAAACCTGACTGAAACTCTTCAAACAGGTCATTGCTGTGAAAATGCTCACACATTTGATTAGCAACTATTTTCTCAAGAATTTTAGATAAAAACGGAAGATTGGATATCGGTCTGTAATTTATTAAGTCATCTCGATCAAGCGAAGGTTTCTTAAGCAAAGGGTTTAATTACAGCTACCTTAAAAGCTTGTGGTACATAACCATTTACTAAGGATAAATTAATCATATCTAAAAATGGGGCTGGTAATCAGAGGGAACACTTCCTTAAATAATTTGGTTGGGATTGGGTCTAACATACAAGTTGAAGGTTTAGATGAAGCTAATATTTCTGATAACTCAGGAAGCTCCACAGGATAAAACAGTCCAAACACAGATCAGGTTCTACAGTTATTTCCAATGTTGTTCTCACTTGTTGAGGATGAAGTAATCATCTCTGGGGGATTGTCAAAGATTTTTCTTCTTAATAGAATCAATTTTATTTGGAAGAATCCCATAAAATTCATGACTGCTGAGAGCTAAGGGAATGGATGGCTCAACAGAGCTATGACTCTGTGTAAGTTTTAGCAACTGTACTAAAGAGAAACCTAGGATTATTTTTTTTCTTCTATTAAGGATGAGAAAATAAGCTGTTTTAGCTGGTGAAGTGTCTTTTTATACAACAGTAGGCTATTTTTTCCAGATTAAGTAGGAATCCTCTAGGTGTGTAGAGCGCCATTTTCCTCCAATTTTTTAACATTGTGCTTTAAAGTACGCAGCTCTGAATTAAACCAGGGAGCCTGCCTCCTATGAATAATTTTCCTTCTTTTTCAAGGGGGCTGCATTGTCTAATGCACCACGCAATGATGAAGTAACACCTCTGAACAAGAGAATCAATTTGTGAAGGAGAAGAAACAAAATTATTGCCCTCCACTGTGTTTTTCTGTGATAATGAGCAAATTAAAAGTGGAACAGATTCTTTAAAGGTTGTTACAGCATCGTCTGATAATGATCTACTATAATGAAATTTTCTTTCAGGTGTGGAGTACTCGGTTAAATTAAACTCAAAGGTTATTAAAAAATGGTCGGACAGCACAGGGTTGTGAGAAAATATTGTAATGTCTGTACACTCAATGCCATATGTCAGCAAAGGTCCAGAGAATGAAGACAAACGTGGGTAGGTTTTTAATGTTTTGAGTAAACCCAATTGAGTCTAAGATACCATTAAAAAGGCTATATTTAAGCTATCACTTTCAGTGTCAACATGAAAGTTAAAAACCCCCCCTATAATAACTTTATCTGTATTTAACACTAAATCAGATAAAAGGTCTGAAAACGATCTATAAATTGAGAGTAAGGGCCTGGTGGACGGTACAAAACAACAAACAGAAGTGGTTTTAGTGCTTTTCAATTTGGATGAGGAAAACTGAGGGGTTAAATATTCAAAAAAGTTGTAGCTATTGATTGGGTCTGGGGGTAGTCAATAAAACGGACTGAAAGATGGTTGCTACTCCCCCTCCTCGCCCGTATTTCGAGGAATGTGAAAAATTTAAATAATTAGTAGGAGTTGACTCATTTATAGTAACATAATCCTCTTGCTGCAGCCAGGTTTCTGTGAGGCAAAAAAAATCAATCTGATTGTCACAAAATTAGGTCACTAACTAGCAAAGTCTTTGAAAAGAGAGATCTTATTTCAGTAAGCCACATTTAATTGTTTTTTTTTTTATTTTTAGTCTGATTTGTTTATTTTTATGAGATTTTCCCGATTTCCCCTTTTAGATTATTTTTTAATCTATTCAATTTTTGGGCCGTGGGGGGAACACTGTCTTAATAGGGAATGGGGGGGGTAGCAGTACAGAAGCTGCAGAGAGGAGTGTTTAAACTACGACCCTGCTTCCTGGTCTGAACCCGGGGTTGTCAGAGGTTTGGAGAACTAATAAATTCGGCCAGATTCCTAGAAAGAAGAGCTGCTCCATCCAAGTGGGGAGGGTGCCGTCTCTCCGGATCAGACCAGGTTTTCCCCCAAAAAAAGGGTTGCCAATTTAAATGTAGCCCACATCGTTTTCTGGACCCCCCTAGACAGCCAGCGGTTTTGAATGACAGCATGCGGCTAAACATGTCGTCACTGGTCAGATCGGGGAGGGGACCAGAGAAAAATTACGGAGTCCGACATTGTTTTGGCAAACTTACACACCGAAGCAACACTAACTTTAGTGTTGCTTAGTGTTTACATTTTTAATAGATAATGCACAATAAACAAAGCAGACAAATGAGAATGTGGCCTTTGGAGTGAAAAGATAAATGGGGTAAAACAAAGCTTTAAGGCCTGATGCACAATAATTTGCATTTTCTGGAATATTTTATGGTATATGCTAATATCAATCACTAAATATGTATTATGAGTGTTAGTTCAAAAAGATTGTTGCCACACAGTTTCTCATCATTGTTGACTTAATGAAAGACACTTTTTATGTGAGTCCATATGGAAAGATATATCAAGTCCTGTCATGTACATAAAGTATATGTACTGTTTAGGTTGTTCTACACCATTAAATATATATGTGTGTATGTATCTGAATGAATATTGAGAACCAAACCTGCGAAAATTAAGAATACATACAGAAATAGATAAATGACTCAGTAAAATAATTACTGGGCCAAAAAGAAGCTAGACATATAAATTAAAAAGAATAAAGAAAAGAGATTAATTCAGTTGTTGGTCAATTGATGAGATATAAATGTTAATGTTAATCTTTCATTTATACTTTTTTTTCTTGAGCTCTTTATTTTTCCTTTGTTCATTTAATAGAAGTGGATTCTTTGCTGTTTTATTTTCCCTAGCCTTTTTATGTCTTTCATATTCATGACCACCCAAATACATTTAAGACATGTTTTTTTTTTTCCTTACAAATATTGTAATGACGCCGACACGGTGTTCCGTTGAACTGGGTTTTTTATTCAACCACAACAATATTAACGGCACAGTCTCTAGGCTGCCACTCGCCCTTCTGTTAGAACCGCACCCCACCCTCTCTCTCCCGCCTTGGCGGTTTCCCCGCCCACATGACCAGCACCACAAACGCAGCGTAAGTCAGCAGAGGCATACACAAACAATATGGCAACCATGAGAACATTACACATAACAACATGAACCCCAAACAGAACCCTAAACACAGAGTCTTTACAATATATTATTTTCAGGGTGCTCCACTGGTGCCGTAGGGGATTAAGGGGGTTCAAAGAATGTTTAAATAAAGACCACTAGTGCCTAAACAAATACCTTAAAAAATAATATATATATTATTTTTCATTTAATTTTACTGTCTTTTTAATTATTATTCACTGATATATTTTTGCCTCTGATATATCCCTGTTGTATTTTCTTACCCATCTTTTCCCTGAGCTCATTTATTTCCATCTTTCGTTTTACATTTCTATTGTCTTTTCCCACTTAAACATGCAGCTGGAAATGTAAAAATGAATGGGGCGGGACAGTGGGGGTGGTCTTTGAAGCATTGTCACCATCTCAGCTTGTCTCATATCTGAGGTCGAGCCTCTCAAAAGTAAATGGTAAGTGGCCTGAACTTGTATAGCGCTTTATCAAGTCCCTAGAGACCATCAGCAGGCAAGGCGGGTCAAGTGTCTTGCCCAAGGACACAATGACTGAGACGGAAAGAGCAGGGGTTCTACTCTTTCCGGCAACCCGCCGCTTGCAGGACAAACTCCTACTTCCATCGCCACTGTCGCCCCTCAGACCCGTCACCTAAAGTATGCACTGAGTCACGTTATGGCTGCCTGCCTAGTTCTGAAAAGGAGAACTCTGACATAATAGCAAGTAAAAGACAAGAAAAACAAAACATATAATAAATATAAAACCAACCGATTAATTCATCCAAGTATTAAACTTTCATTTCCACAATATAGGACAACAATGTAGTGAAAGCCCGATTTTGTGGAATTTCAGTTTCAGTTTGGTCTGAGTTTTTTTTGTGTTGAGTGTTTTTTTAAATACAAGTTAGTTTACATAATCTCTTGCAAAGTGTGGTTATTTGAGATGTGGGTAAAGTTTACACTCAACTAGAAGTAGAAAGTACAAGTATAGGTACACTATACTGCCAAAAGTATTTGTCTGTCTACTTTTACATGTACATGAACGTTGATGACATCTTATTTTTAGTCTATAAGGTCCAATTTGTTGATGGACCGAACGTTGCCAGCAATACCTACCTAAACTGTTCTATAAACATCTTCCACAAGGTTTAGGAGTGTGTTCATAGTTAGATGAGAAAACCAGAATCCAAGTTGTGGGTAGAGACCTCACCCTTCTTGAACATCATGCCCGGCAGAAGAAAGAATTAATTGATTTGGTGGTAGACCCGATATTTTGGGCAAAAGAGTGTATTTTCTGTTGACAGTATGCTCAGCGAAACTGAACCAAAGAGGCAGCTGTACCTACATAAAGGTCAGTATCATGACTGTAAACCACAAAACATCTCCATTCAACATATTTATAAAGAAATCGTGTAAGAATAAAATATCTAATTTAGATTAAACTGTTTTATACTCCTTTTTCAAAGTATGTCTAATCTTTGTGGATAGAAAATAAGAATCACCAGTTTCAGTGCAGGTTTTCTCAAATTTTTAATGAGCTTTCAAGGTCAATTACCATAGTTCTGTGTATCAGTTAAAAGTTGGCTACCTACGCCTTACAGACCTTGGCAGGAACTCAGTCAATTTGTGAAAAAATAGCCACAATAATAATCTGACAGGTTTTGACGGGCTTCGTGACTGACAATGATTCTAGTTTAGGACCAAGAGGAAAGCTGTGCAAGGATAAATTTTGGTGTGAGGACATGCTGAATGGATGCTGGAGTGGACATCAAAGTGATAACTCATAAAAAAATTTAAAAAACACTCAAGAGACTCGTTCTTGCTGCTGTATGTTATAGCTATAAACTCACTGTTGCTATTATATTTTCTATTGGCCTCAATTTGTCAAAAAGAACTGTGAGCATGTCAGGAGTTCTTCTCATATTTGCGAACAAGCTACCAGTGAAGAGAGATGCCCAAGCAGCAGCCGTGAAACTGTTCTAATACTAACACTACTTAAGGCAGAATAATCACTGCCAAGCAACTTTGTTTTCCTGCCCTCCCTCTCTCTCCCCCTTTCTGCCTAAGGGGTTGGTGTGTCATGCCCGGCACAAATAGAAAGCTGAATTTCCATCTGTCTGGTAAACAAGCTGGCAAAGCCATCACCTCCGTTCACTTATTTTGAATTTGTCTCGCAGATGAGAAAGAAGATTCAAAGGCATCATACCACTAAAAATCATGATCCGCCATGGTTATTTTTGGACAGTGATGCTAGTAAGTAGTTGTACAAAACCCTCTAGTTCACAAACATATATAACTTTAAAAAACCTTTAATAATAAAAGTCATTATTATAAGTGTGAACTGCTTTAAATGACTAATTCTGTGCCAGAATTGTTTATGTCTGAGCAAAGAAGGAGTTTCTGGCAGAAATTTCTGCAGTGGTGAGGCTTCATATAAATATAACAGACTATCACAAAAAAGAAAAAAAACTGATTGGTCTTTTTCAACAAATTATCATGTTAAATAAAGAACTACATTTATTTTCTCCACGTAGTTCTAAAAGGAAACACATTGAAAATGCTGAACAGCAGACTTGGTCTTTATCTTAGTATGGCAACATAATAGGATATTTAAAACCCTTAAGGGTTATTAATCCCAGTGCCATCAAAACCCAGGTTATCATCCCTCTATTAAACTGACGCAGAGATGCTGCAGTGAGGAGATGTAAATGTGGTGCACTGCACAGCATGCCACACTGAAATCATTCTGTCCTGGTAAAATAGGCAGATCAGCACAGAGAGAAAAAAAATGGGCCTGTTAAAAGAGAGTTCATCCATTTGCTCATCTGCCAGGTTTTCTACCAGTATGGCCATGGACATACTATACCCCCATGTGTAGTTTTAATTTGGATGTAATTTGAGAATTTGAGATAGACAGACTTAATACTTTAGAGTATTTAATGAGAACAAGGTTTTCAGAATGGGCTAAAATTCTCAACTTTGTTGGTTTTCATGCTAAATTTTGGTTTTAGAACCAGCTTAAAAAAGCTACTGGGAGCTCCCTCCCACCTGCAGAGAGGAACATTGGGTTCAGGAGCCATGTAAGGTGGGTGGCAGGTGAGGGTAAGAGCCTTGGAGTGCTAATTGCTGGTGGCTCCAAAATGTTGCGGCCTCTGCTCCGTTGAGTTGGGAGAGGTAAGTGGTACCTTTTGAGCTAAAATGAAGGACAGAGACGCAGCCGTCGTCTTTACTCCATTACGCTTTATTCAAAAGACCTCCCACACTTTTTTGCGCAGGCGTAAAACCAGTTCTAACAAAAGCAATCGATATGAGAATCATCAAACTTTTACTGAACTGTAATTAGTACACATAGAATAACTCTTGTACCATATTAGCGATGGTTTCTAATTCCTAATGAATTGCAAATAAAGTACATAGTATTTAAACCTTCTGTAGTGCATTAGCAACATTTCAAATGGAATTATAACAAAAATAATAACTATAAAATGTGAGTCTATAAATCCTATGAACCTTTTTCTAACCTGTACCATTTAACCTATCACACATACTCTTTTTCTTTTCTTTTTTTTCCCGTGTCCTGTCCAGCAGTTTAGCACTCAGAATTGTTGAGTGCCAAGAAAAAGCCCAAAAGATTTATGTTCACAAGTGGAGCACTACAGCTTTTGCTGTAATGCGCTGCTTGATATACATTAAAAAAAAAAAAAACCTTATTAGAAATTGCTTGGGGGGGGGGCGCTACTGAGCAATGGAGAAGTAGGCAGCTTTTCCTAGAGCTCCTGCAGATTTAGAAATATTTCTGGCACTACCTTGATATTTGGACAGTTCTATAATACGTTGGGAGAGAGGGCAGTTTAGACTTCATTTAACTGCACCAGGACATGATGAAAGCAAGTTTCAGGATGCACACCTCCAACAAGGACAAGAAAGCAAAAGATCCGGGCCCAGCCGCCCCGGATTCGCCTGAGAGTGGCCTTCCGATGGCTAATGCTACCATCCTAGAGGCTATAAACTCTCTCCGCACAGAATTACAAGTCACCAGGTTCAAAATTTGTCAGACAATAGATATTCGCATCGAAGAGATGTCCGCCACTATCAGAGGAGAACTCCTCACCCTCAAGAACAAGACTCAAAATGCAATTCACGTGCTGAGAACATCTAACGATCAACATGGCGCATGCATTGCTAAACTAGAATGAGCAGCCACACAGTCAGCAGATTCCATAACAGCGCTACAGTCGGAGATAAAAAGTCTACGCACAGAAACGAATCAGCTAACAGAAAAATACATGGATCTTGAAGGAAGGTCCAGACAACAAAATGTACAGATTGCAATGTTAAGAGAAGGGGCAGAGAAAGGCGTAGAATTGAACGGATTCGTCTCGCAGCTCCTGAAAGACGTACTGACTCTGGATGACTTACCGCTGGTGGACCGCGCTCATAGAGCTCTACGAAGGCGCCCAGACGACACAGGACCTCCTCGGGCATTGGTGGTGAGACTCCATTATTACCGCGGCGTAACAATGATCCTCCGGAAGGCCATGATTCAGAGAGACCTCACCTACCGCGGGCAGAAGATCCACATCTTTCCTGACTTTACCCCCGAGATTGCGAAACGCAGAGCTGCAATTAACGGTGTCAGAGCACTTCTTTGGGACAAGCCGGGAGTTCGGTATGGACTTTTATATCCTGCAAAGCTGAGAGTGACTTTCGGAGGAACAGAATCCATGTTCACTGACGCGAAAGAAGCCCGGAGGTTCGCGGAGCTCCACTATGGCACGGGTGGAAGCAGCACCGGAGACCCCGGGGCAGACACCTGATGCAGATGTCGAGTGGCCGGATTCCGGTATTACCCAATGTTGGACTTTCCTGTGATGTTTAACCAGCTGAGTTTATATAATGTTTAAAATCTTCATTCTGGTTACATAATTAGCTGCCTTAAGTTTCGCTGACAATCTGAAGTGGTCTCATATTTATAAATAGGTAGCTTGGGTAACCTGACACATGTTTTTCAGACCATTTCTTTTCAGTTGCTCAGATGTTAGTTTGGTGCTTGAATTTTACATTTTGCAGAGCCCTTTTCAACTTCTAATTAGGAGTTAATAGTAAGGGAAGTTGTTAGTTGAGTAGGTAATGTGGCTTTATTGTGTGAGGGTTACTCTTAATTTAAGTTCTCTGTTTAGCTTTTTTTTTATTGACTTCCTTAGCGGGGTCGCGCCTTACTTTGCAGGTTCTTCTTAGTATAGGCAAGACAGTAAGCATTATGTTTGAAGGGGTGGGCTGGGACTTATATATGATGTAAAATCATTTATTTCACACTTATGAGGACCTCTATATTCTTTGTCATTCTATTCTGAGCTATGCAGGTTAATATAACACAAACAAAGAAGGGCGAACAGGTTATGTTGGTCACATGGAATGTTGAAGGTTTGAATAATCCTGTTAAGAGGGGTAAGATATTAGCACACCTAAAGATATTGTCCAGTGATGTAATTTTCCTTCAGGAAACCCACCTTAATAAGAATGAGCACATAAAACTGAGATGCAGGTGGACAGGGCAGACTTACCATTCTACTTGTGCGGTGAGAGCTAGAGGCGTGGCAATTTTATTCAAGAAAGGTGCACCTTTTACCCATAAATCAACCATATCCGACAGGGAAGGCAGATATTTAATATTAGTTGGAGAATTGTACTCTGTTCCTATAACTCTGGTTAATATATATGACCCCAACATAGACTCTCCACTTTTTTACAAACATGTTTTGGCCCAAATACCCGACATTTCGCAGACTAATCTAATTATTGGAGGGGACCTGAATCTTGTTTTAGATCCATACTTAGACTGCTCATCAACACGTAGAGCACCGGCCTCTAATGCTAGTATTTTCCTTGAGGAATACCTAAATAATTCGAATTTGTTTGATAGCTGAAGGATTTTTAATTCACAGGGGAGAGCCTGTTCATTTCACTCAAGTGTTCATAATGTATACACACTAATTGATTATTTAATGATGGATGCAAAGTTAGTACCCTATACTAGTGAAGTAAAATATCACAATATAGCGATTTCAGACTATGCCCCCCTTTCTCTAGTTACACTTAGATAATTTGGACCAAACTGAAAGAACATGGAAATTAGACCCACAACTGTTGAAGAATATATATATACTAACACCAAAAAAGGATAAGGATCCTGAGGAAGTAGGTAATTACAGGCCAATATCATTGTTAACCTATCAAAAGATACTAGCCAAAATTCTAGCTAATAGGTTGACTTTGTTAATGGATAAATTAATTAATCCTGATCAGACCGGTTTTATACCAAACAGACATTCTTTCTTTAATTTGCGACGTCTTTTTAATGTGATCTACTCTCAGAGGGGGGAAACTTCTGATTTGGCTGTCCTTTCCCTCGATGCGGAAAAGGCCTTTGACCAAATAGAATGGCCCTACCTTTTTGCAACCCTGCGAAGATATTATCTTGGTGAAAACTTTGAAAAATGGTTAAAAATGCTTTATCATAAACCTTGTGCTAGAATTGTCACTAATAAGACACTATCTCCTGCATTTCAATTAAATAGGGGCGCCAGACAGGGTTGCTCGCTGTCACCCTTAATTTTTGTCTTGGCCCTAGAACCCCTTGCACAATCAATTCGTGCCAACCCCCTTATACAGGGATACATTACTAAAGGGACTGTAAATAAAATTTCCTTATATGTGGATGATATCCTATTGTTTATAACCAACCTTCAGTGTACTATACCAACGCTCCTAGATACAATCTCTCAGTTTGGCAGGTTTTCGTGTTATAGGATCAACTGGTGTAAAAGTGTACTGATGCCAATTAAGCTCAAGGACTCTTCCATCTTGGAAAGTATGCCATTTGAAATTGGTAATAATAAGTTCACCTACCTTGGAATAGAGATTACTAAGGATTTTAATTCACTTTATGAAGCTAATTTCACCCCCCTTGTGGTGAAGCTGCAAAATAACATTCAGTTTTGGAGATCTCTCCCCATTTCCCTGGTGGGAAGAATCAATGCAATAAAAATGTCTTTCCTCCCTCAGATCCTTTATCTGTTTCAAATTATTCCCATCTTTTTACCCAAGAAATTTTTTAAGAAACTTGATTCTATAATCGTTCCATTTTTATGGAACTATAAAACGCACCGAATTGGCAAAGCTCACCTTGGTAAGGCAAAATTGGAGGGCGGATTGGCCCTCCCAAATTTTTTATTTTACTATTATTCGTGTGCGCTTCGCATTATTACAATTTGGCTAGATTGCAATTTTACACAATCCAAGTGGATCACAATGGAAAAAGAAGACTGCAGCCCTCATGAAATTGGTGCTCTTATTCTGTCACCAACAAGTATAGATACCTTGGCATACAACAATAACCGCATCATCCACAGTACTATACGTATTTGGAAACAGATAAAATTCCAATTTGGTATTGAATCTATATCTACCTTATTACCAATAGTAAAGAATCCCTCATTTGTCCCATCCATTTTAGATTCAGGTTATACATAATGGAAAGATTTAGGCATCAGGACTATTGGTGACCTGTTGGTGGGTGGTAATTTTGCCTCTTTCTCTCAACTTCAGGCCAAATTTGGTCTCCATAAACACAATCATTTTAGATACCTGCAGGTCAGGGGATATGTCAAAAAACACATGCGCACTTTAGAGAATGTAATACCTAATGAATTTGACGAACTCTTTAAGCTGGGTGGCGGTGAAGGTCATCTAATCTCCCAGATTTATAATGTGTTATTATCCAGATCCTCGCCGTCCATGCAGGACCTTAGAACAGGCTGGGAGCAGGATTTGGGAACGGAGATAAGTGACGAACTCTGGAAGGCTGCGCTAGAGAATAGTCACAAGTGTTCTGCCAACTCTATACACTGTCTTATTCAATTTAAAATCATTCACAGGCTTCATTACTGTAAGGTGAAGTTACATAAAATTTTCTCTGACACATCCCCACTGTGTGACAAATGCCATATTGAAGAAGCCACGCTTCTCCATTTTTACTATATGTGTACAAAATTAACCCCATTCTGGTCTGGCATATTCAAAACTCTATCAGATATGTTCTGTACAGAGTTGAGGCTGGACCCACTTCTGATTGTACTCGGAGTTTCTGTTCAGCTTTTTCAATTTAATAAATACCAACAACAATTTTTATCTTACGCCTTTATCATAGGCAAAAAGCTAGTGTTGATGTTCTGGAAAAAATCAGAGGTTCCATCGGTTAAATTGTGGTTGGAGGAACTGGTGAG